>JASAMW010006710.1:0-38698 GCA_030247985.1 Epsilonema sp. ZAB3_2
GAGGAAGCAGCAACGGTGAAGCGCCTCCCTCCACGCAGAAAGAAGATGAGCAGCGGCTCCAAAGCTACAGCAGCAGTCAATCAGCCGAAGGCGATAGCGAGAAGCTAACGTCTCCGGCGCAAATGGAGCCGCCGAAGCCGACGCAGCAACGTCCCCAACGCCGCGCCGCCGAAGCAGCGCAAGGAAGGATCCGAGCATGGGCGGCGGATCTGTTGAGTGACTACCGGTCGCCATACGACCTCGCTGCGGCGGGAGTGTCGCGGAACACATACATATCCGCGAGCTGTACATTGCACTTACGTACGTCTACTACATAGCTACATACGCCACACGTACGTACATGCGGATCTACTGTACGTATCGTCAATGCTACGCCACGTACGTACAGTACCTACGTCTCTTCGCCACACTACGTATGGACACATGCAGCCTGCTTATGCTACGGATGGACATACACATCCTGCTTATGCTACATACAGGCTTCCTGCCTTCGCTGTACTACGTACATGCTTTCTACGTATGAACCGACCGGCGCCAGCAGCTTGCAGACCAGACGCCGACGGAGCAAAGAAGAAACGAACATTTATAGGGCCGATGTACAGTACAGCTTGCGCTCTGTCTGCGAAGAAAGGGCGCCGACATAAAGGGAGAATAAGCGAACTGATTGATATGATTCACGCACGAATTTAGCTAAAGCTACAACCTAAAGAGATAGAGTAAGCTCTTGGTCATTGTACACTTTGTAGCCTTGCTGATCGGTACGATTCTCTAAAGGTAGCAGAAAAGAATGCAAGAATGTAGTACATACGCGAGCTGACGGAGACTGCAAAAGTATGTACACACAATAGCTATAACGGGGCTACAGGAGTGGCATCCAGCCGACTCTCCCCTGGAATTCCCATCAGGGCTTGCTCTGGCATCACCATCAGAGTCTTTCTGCCAACAACCTCATCACGACCATGCAATCCCGCGTGAGAGATGTTGCACTCCGGCATTCCCATCGGAGTGGGCACATCACACCATGCACAGAAGCCAGCATGCTCTGGCAGTCATGCACACACGCAACAATTTCCGTACGCACGGCAGACACAGTCTCGCCGAGGGACTTATACACAGACGATAACACATCCAGCTGTCGGTCCAAACCCGCCAATCTCTGCTCCACTGCAGCAACTGTCCCAAGGACATGAGAAAGCGTCTCGTTCTGAGCGGAGGCGGCGGTGGCCAACAAAGAAAACTGCTGCGACGTCTGGAGTTGCGCCTGGAGCAAGCTCTGAATCTGCGCGCCCTGCTGAGCCATCATGTGCTGCATTCCTTGCATCAGCTGCCAACCATCCGACGATGATGACGATGACGCCATTTGTGGACAGGAGCTGGAAAAGGAACAACACAGAGACCAACACGCAAGCAAACGAGCTCAAACTCGACAGACAAAAGAAAACCGGCTACTACAGAGACGTGCGACACAAGCACAGGTTGCGCATACGTACAGTAACTACTGAGTACATACGTACATAGTACATACGTACAGTAACTATTGAGGCGAAGATTTGCTGTAGAGTGGCGTGCGCAGATTCGGCGTGTTGCGTAGATACGTAGGTACAATGCGGTGGGCAACACAGTAGCTATAGGTGGAAAAGCCCGAAGGCATAAAAACCACCGTACATACTCTTTTACTTCTCCGTTGAGCGCAATCTCCAGCAAACTCGCATCAGAATAAATACAGACGATACATAGAGCCGAGCAATACGTACATGTCGCGACAAAAGAAAAGGGCTCGACTGACCCGAACAAAACAGGTCAAACGACACGCAACAAGTTACAAGCAACTGCGCCGTAAAGATACTGGAAATTAGCATAACCCAATACATGTTTTGTGGGATTTATAGATCCCACCCACTTTTACTCCGGTTCAGTAATTTGCTCTGAGCCGTTACTGAAATTTAAACCGTATCGGTTTTTAATCAGTAACTGGTACGGTTCCCAAAAAGTCCGGTTCAAATTTTTTTTCAACCATACTCAAAAATTTTTAAACCGTAGTTTTTTCGCTGAACCGATGTCCCGTTCACTACGGTTCAGAGGCACCCAGCTGCTCAGCCGTACTGGCGGTGTTTTTCCCAACCGTACTCAAAGTCCTTTCAACCGTACTCACTTTTTTCTTCAACCGGACTCCTTCCTACCTTGAACCGGACTCAATTTCCAGTTGAACCGTACTCACTTTTTTTGACGTTCTGCGCTGAACCAGACTCAGCTTCTGCTTGAACCGAACTCACTTTCGGGTTGAACCAGACTCACTTCTTGCTTGAACCAGACTCAATTTCGGGTTGAACCGGACTAAGTTTTCGGCTGAACCGAACTGAAATGTTGAAAGATATTGGCGCCTGTTACTTTTCGCTGAACCGTACTGCATATGAACCGTACAATTCGCTCAACCGTACTGTATATGCGTTTTGTTAAGCCGTAGTAAAATGTGTACAGTACCCGCATGGATTATCAAGTTTTTATGGTCTAGCAGCCATTTTCCAAACATATTGAGACTTCCGCATTACATTGCTGACCAGTTTGCAATTTAACCCCTCCTGTATGCTGAGATACAGCTGCTGGTAGGTCCAATTTTCCCCCACTTGCCCGCCACTTTTTCAAAAATTCTTAACATCAATCTACTCCATTTTCTTCGCAGATTTCGGTTTGGGGCATGCCCCTTCGATATTTTGATGAATATGGCGTGATATAGGCCTACTCCAAAACGCGGTAATTTTGGCTAATTTGTGATCATTTTCGTCAATTTTTATGGTTTTTTCATCAAAATATCGAAGGGGCATGCCCCAAACCGAAATCTGCGAAGAAAATGGAGTAGAATGATGTTAAGAATTTTTGAAAAAAGTGGCGGGCAAGTGGGGGAAAAATTGGGCCTACCAGCAGCCGTATCTCAGCATACAGGAGGGGTTAAATTGCAAACTGGTCAGCAATGTTATGCGGAAGTCTCAATATGTTTGGAAAATGGCTGCTGGACCATAAAAAATGTACCTAAGGTGCATTTCCAGAGAAGCGCTTTTCAACACTGCTGAAGAACAGGATGAAACAAGTAGTAGTTTACGGCGTACTGTATGTAGGCTAGAAAAATCCTGTTCAGCTGGAGTCAGAGCTCCACTCTATATTCCCTTCGGTTCAGTTTGGTACGGCTCGGGATGGCGGGGGTGTGCATGAAAAAGTTTGGTTCACGATGATCAGTAGTCCGGTTCAGGGTTGGCAGTAGTATGGTTCACGGCTTTCCTCAGTCTGGTTCAACGAGTTGATCAGTCCGGTTCAGGACTTTCATGAGTCCGGTTCAACGATTTGATGAGTCCGGTTCAACGATTTGATCAGTCCGGTTGAGGGTTTTCATCAGTCCGGTTCAGGGGCAAATGAGTACGGTTCACGTCTGAAATCAGTCTGGTTCAAATTTTTGATGAGTCCGGTTCAATGAAAACTTGAGTACGGTTCACGAAAATCGTGAGTGCGGTTCAACACCGGAAAAAAGGGAGGGGCGGGCGCTGGAACGCTACGGTTCAAAGGTACCTAGCGCCCAAGGCGACTGAATGAACCGGAGTAAAAATTTTGAAAAATTTTTGAACCGTAGTGAAAATGGCGAACCGTACCATTTTAGCAACCCAACCGTAGCAAAATGGTACGGTTCACTGAACCGTATAAAATATTTTCGGCGTTGAACCGAAATAGCCCGATACGGCTCAAAACTACGAAAAATGTATTGGGATAAGTCGGTGCAAGCACACAAATATGCAGATTCAAATAAAATATTTTCGGCGTTGAACCGAAATAGCCCGATACGGCTCAAAACTACGAAAAATGTATTGGGATAAGTCGGTGCAAGCACACAAATATGCAGATTCAAATGTATGTATAATATGTGCGTACGTATACATATAACACGTAATTGGGCGCATGTCACGTTTCCTCGTGACATCCTCCCCCCCGGTAGGAGGGGGAGACAGAACCTCCTACTTACATACCCTACTGAAGCACACCAAAGCTACAAGCTAAACAACTGCAAAGCTACAATACGTACGTAGCACGTACAAGTAGGCACACACATGCTATATGATACATAAGCAAAATAGTGCATGTGCATGAATAAAATAATTGCCTAAATATTTCCTACAGTAGTCTTCATTGAACTTGATAACCCTTGTCCGGCTCGGCTTGGACCACCCACCGGGAAGCGAACGCCAGCGGTGACGAAAGCGGCGAGACCGAAGGGAACGAGCTCCTACCCCTCCTGGCGGCGGGGGAGACGGGGAAAGAAGGAACGGACCCGGCGAAGGAGACACCAGATCCAAAAGGCGAAGGAGGCGGAGCAGGGGACGTCCGATTGCGGCGGCGCAGCTGAAAAGAGAGTCTGAAAGCAAAAAGAAAAGTTAAGCGTGCCCTCTCTGCTGCACCATCCAGCTGATGCTAGCATACCAGCGAGGAGCACATCCACACCACACACACGACACCATACGTGGGGTAGGGGTCAAAGGTACACTTGCCACATGCATGCAATTGCTGTGTGCAGTTGCTGGCGCTCCTAAAGGGCCAGGTACACGCCTGGGCGAGTGGGAAAGGAACCGCGCCTTCAACCACACACTCGACAAACCAGCAAACGCTCCTGGAACCCGAGACAAGCCACGCAGTGCATACACAAAAGGACCAGCAAAGATGCCGACAAATATCCAAAAGACAAGCCGCCGCAGAAAGCGAAGCGGACGAACACAAACCCACGCGAAGGCGAAGATGCCCAGACAAATGCAACAGCTAAACACCGTAAGAATGCACCGACAATCCCCAGCACACGCTCACCATAGTGTTATTGGCATCCGTTAACAACAAACATACATGGCATACACGAACGAACCAGAAGCAGGGGTTACGGTTCATTCCAAGCGGTGGCACCAAGCATGCAACGTCTGATGGCGAGTCACAAGCACCCTTCTGCACGGGAGTTAGTTCACACATACACAGCATCTGCACACGTCGGCACACCCATGAACAGACACAAACTATGCACACACTGTACGCGTTTTAGTACGGACACCACGCACATTCTCACACCAGTACACACAGCAGCTGCTACCCATTCGCACCTCTGGCACTCAGTGCAGGTAGCAAGGGCACTGCAAACCACACAAACAGATCGCCAACATGCCATCTACACACCCGCTCTGGAATTCCCGTCAGAGCCTGCCTGGAGCACTCTCAAGTGAGTCCGCTCCTCTCCGGTATCACCATCGGAGTTAGGGTGACAAATCAGAGATCAGAGACAAATGGCAACGAGTGCCAAGACAACGTCCGCGGCAAGGACAAGATAAATAACTGGTCACAGGACCGACATAGAAGCACAAGCATCAAGGACAGGGCCGAAAACGAACCGAGGCCACTGCCAACGCCAGCAACCTCATCTCACATGCAAGAGGCGCTGCACATACAAAACACTCACGCTCGCTTGCATAATAAAAGAACATGAACAAGCACGAGCGACGAAATGCGCTTACATATGCTATGCCGACAGACGGCGAAAAGGACTACGTAAGCCGCACACTTCATCTTACATTACCACCATGTCGCGAAATCTCGAATCCTGGGTCAGCCAAGGCGACAGCCACGGACAACGAGAAGAGCCGTTGGCGGATCGAACAGACGCGACGGTCGGATGAGCCATCAACGACCAATCAGCAGCGATCAGACACCAAAGCCAGCGAACCAAGGCAGAATGACCAAAGAAGCAGCGGCGGTTGGTTGGGTTCCAGCCAGCACGAAATCCAGAAGGAAAACGAAAGCAGACGGAAGCACCCGGGGACGCCATTGAGGCGAAGATTTGCTGCAGAGTGGCGTGCGCAGATTCGGCGTGTTGCGTAGATACGTAGGTACAATGCGGTGGGCAACACAGTAGCTATAGGTGGAAAAGCCCGAAGGCATAAAAACCACCGTACATACTCTTTTACTTCTCCGTTGAGCGCAATCTCCAGCAAACTCGCATCAGAATAAATACAGACGATACATAGAGCCGAGCAATACGTACATGTCGCGACAAAAGAAAAGGGCTGGACTGACCCGAACAAAACAGGTCACACGACACGCAACAAGTTACAAGCAACTGCGCCGTAAAGATACTGGAAATTAGCATAAGTCGGTGCAAGCACACAAATATGCAGATTCAAATGTATGTATAATATGTGCGTACGTATACATATAACACGTAATTGGGCGCATGTCACGTTTCCTCGTGACAGTGCAGAATCGCCGTGAATGCGCACCATCCTCACTGACAACAGCTGATAAGGAAAGACAAAAGAAAAGCTGACAAGGAAAGACAAAACTGCCAGCATGCGGTGCACAATCGCCGTGAATGTGCACCATCCTCACTGACAGCAGCTGACAACAAAAGAAAAGCAACTGTGAATGCACACCATCCTCACTGACAGCAGCTAAAGACAAAAGAAAAGCAACTGCCAGCATGCGGTGCACAATCGCCGTGAATGCGCACCATCCCCACTGACAGCTGCTGACAAGGAAAGACAAAAGAAAAGCAACTGCCAGCATGCGGTGCACAATCGCCGTGAATGCGCACCATCCTCACTGACAGCAGCTGACACAAAAGAAAAGCAACTGCCAGCATGCGGTGCACAATCGCTGTGAATGCGCACCATCCTCACTGACAGCAGCTGACAAGGAAAGACAAAAGAAAAGCAACTGCCAGCATGCGGTGCACAATCGCCGTGAATGTGCACCATCCTCACTGACAGCAGCTGACAACAAAAGAAAAGCAACTGCCAGCATGCGGTGCACAATCGCCGTGAATGTGCACCATCCTCACTGACAGCAGCTGACACAAAAGAAAAGCAACTGCCAGCATGCGGTGCACAATCGCTGTGAATGTGCACCATCCTCACTGACAGCAGCTGACAAGGAAAGACAAAAGAAAAGCAACTGCCAGCATGCGGTGCACAATCGCCGTGAATGTGCACCATCCTCACTGACAGCAGCTGACAACAAAAGAAAAGCAACTGCCAGCATGCGGTGCACAATCGCCGTGAATGTGAACCATCCTCACTGACAGCAGCTGACAAGGAAAGACAAAAGAAAAGCAACTGCCAGCATGCGGTGCACAATCGCCGTGAATGTGCACCATCCTCACTGACAGCAGCTGACAAGGAAAGACAAAAGAAAAGCAACTGCCAGCATGCAGTGCACAATCGCCGTGAATGTGCACCATCCTCACTGACAGCAGCTGACAAGGAAAGACAAAAGAAAAGCAACTGCCAGCATGCGGTGCACAATCGCCGTGAATGTGCACCATCCTCACTGACAGCAGCTGACAACAAAAGAAAAGCAACTGCCAGCATGCGGTGCACAATCGCCGTGAATGTGAACCATCCTCACTGACAGCAGCTGACAAGGAAAGACAAAAGAAAAGCAACTGCCAGCATGCGGTGCACAATCGCCGTGAATGTGAACCATCCTCACTGACAGCAGCTGACAAGGAAAGACAAAAGAAAAGCAACTGCCAGCATGTGGTGCACAATCGCCGTGAATGTGAACCATCCTCACTGACAGCAGCTGACAAGGAAAGACAAAGAAAAGCAACTGCCAGCATGTGGTGCACAATCGCCGTGAATGTGCACCATCCTCACTGACAGCAGCTGACAAGGAAAGACAAAGAAAAGCAACTGCCAGCATGTGGTGCACAATCGCCGTGAATGTGAACCATCCTCACTGACAGCAGCTGACAAGGAAAGACAAAAGAAAAGCAACTGCCAGCATGTGGTGCACAATCGCCGTGAATGTGAACCATCCTCACTGACAGCAGCTGACAAGGAAAGACAAAGAAAAGCAACTGCCAGCATGTGGTGCACAATCGCCGTGAATGTGAACCATCCTCACTGACAGCAGCTGACAAGGAAAGACAAAGAAAAGCAACTGCCAGCATGTGGTGCACAATCGCCGTGAATGTGCACCATCCTCACTGACAGCAGCTGACAAGGAAAGACAAAAGAAAAGCAACTGCCAGCATGTGGTGCACAATCGCCGTGAATGTGAACCATCCTCACTGACAGCAGCTGACAAGGAAAGACAAAAGAAAAGCAACTGCCAGCATGTGGTGCACAATCGCCGTGAATGTGCACCATCCTCACTGACAGCAGCTGACAAGGAAAGACAAAAGAAAAGCAACTGCCAGCATGTGGTGCACAATCGCCGTGAATGTGCACCATCCTCACTGACAGCAGCTGACAAGGAAAGACAAAAGAAAAGCAACTGCCAGCATGTGGTGCACAATCGCCGTGAATGTGAACCATCCTCACTGACAGCAGCTGACAAGGAAAGACAAAGAAAAGCAACTGCCAGCATGTGGTGCACAATCGCCGTGAATGTGCACCATCCTCACTGACAGCAGCTGACAAGGAAAGACAAAAGAAAAGCAACTGCCAGCATGTGGTGCACAATCGCCGTGAATGTGCACCATCCTCACTGACAGCAGCTGACAAGGAAAGACAAAAGAAAAGCAACTGCCAGCATGTGGTGCACAATCGCCGTGAATGTGAACCATCCTCACTGACAGCAGCTGACAAGGAAAGACAAAAGAAAAGCAACTGCCAGCATGTGGTGCACCTGACAAGGAAAGACAAAAGAAAAGCAACTGCCAGCATGTGGTGCACAATCGCCGTGAATGTGCACCATCCTCACTGACAGCAGCTGACAAGGAAAGACAAAAGAAAAGCAACTGCCAGCATGTGGTGCACAATCGCCGTGAATGTGAACCATCCTCACTGACAGCAGCTGACAAGGAAAGACAAAGAAAAGCAACTGCCAGCATGTGGTGCACAATCGCCGTGAATGTGCACCATCCTCACTGACAGCAGCTGACAAGGAAAGACAAAAGAAAAGCAACTGCCAGCATGTGGTGCACAATCGCCGTGAATGTGCACCATCCTCACTGACAGCAGCTGACAAGGAAAGACAAAAGAAAAGCAACTGCCAGCATGTGGTGCACAATCGCCGTGAATGTGAACCATCCTCACTGACAGCAGCTGACAAGGAAAGACAAAGAAAAGCAACTGCCAGCATGTGGTGCACAATCGCCGTGAATGTGCACCATCCTCACTGACAGCAGCTGACAAGGAAAGACAAAAGAAAAGCAACTGCCAGCATGTGGTGCACAATCGCCGTGAATGTGAACCATCCTCACTGACAGCAGCTGACAAGGAAAGACAAAAGAAAAGCAACTGCCAGCATGTGGTGCACAATCGCCGTGAATGTGAACCATCCTCACTGACAGCAGCTGACAAGGAAAGACAAAGAAAAGCAACTGCCAGCATGTGGTGCACAATCGCCGTGAATGTGCACCATCCTCACTGACAGCAGCTGACAAGGAAAGACAAAAGAAAAGCAACTGCCAGCATGTGGTGCACAATCGCCGTGAATGTGCACCATCCTCACTGACAGCAGCTGACAAGGAAAGACAAAAGAAAAGCAACTGCCAGCATGTGGTGCACAATCGCCGTGAATGTGAACCATCCTCACTGACAGCAGCTGACAAGGAAAGACAAAAGAAAAGCAACTGCCAGCATGTGGTGCACAATCGCCGTGAATGTGAACCATCCTCACTGACAGCAGCTGACAAGGAAAGACAAAAGAAAAGCAACTGCCAGCATGTGGTGCACAATCGCCGTGAATGTGCACCATCCTCACTGACAGCAGCTGACAAGGAAAGACAAAGAAAAGCAACTGCCAGCATGTAGTGCACAATCGCCGTGAATGTGAACCATCCTCACTAGTCGACCGCAGACAGGCCAATTTACTCGGACCGAGCACGTCGGTCTTGTGTGTTGAAGCATAGGAGCCGATGTATACGGTCCGACTTCAGCTCGCACCTCATCAGCAGTCTGACAGCGTGAGTACTTTTGCCCGCACCCACAACTTCTCGTCTGACAGCGACGAACTCACACCTTCTTCGCACCTTGCACACACCTTGCTCCCTACGTGAAAGAAAGTTGCCTGTGTGACGCGCCGAGTTCTTTTGGTCTGTGCGCGGTGTGGGCAAGCGACGAACAAATTTGTACGCGTGCTTTGTACGCAAGCAGGGAGGAGAGAGCGAAAGAAGTGAAGAGAACGCAAGCGTGCGTGCGTCTGCCACTGGCGACTGGCATGCTTTGTACACAAGCAGCGGGAAAGAGCGAAAGACCGACGGGAAGGGTGAGAGAAAACAAAAGCGCTGTGTGACGCGACGAGTGGCCATGTTTTGTTCACAAGCGAAGAGGAAAAGCGAAGAGAACCAATTTTATACGTTACGTGTAAATTTCGCCGTCTGCCGCTGTGAGGAAGGGAAAATGTAGGCGGTGCGAGGACAAAGCCTTCGTCTGACGGGCAGGGAAGAGAAAGGTGCGGGAATAATTGAGAAGGGTGCTAGAATAATTTTATCCGTCGGGTGGCACAAAAGTGCGTGTGACGGGCAGAGTATGGGGGAATCCGTCGCCTGTTCTAGGTGCGTATACGTTACGTGCTTGGTGCGAGTGAGCTGAAAATCCTGTCTGCTGTCGACTACTGACAGCAGCTGACAAGGAAAGACAAAAGAAAAGCAACTGCCAGCATGTGGTGCACAATCGCCGTGAATGTGAACCATCCTCACTGACAGCAGCTGACAAGGAAAGACAAAGAAAAGCAACTGCCAGCATGTGGTGCACAATCGCCGTGAATGTGAACCATCCTCACTGACAGCAGCTGACAAGGAAAGACAAAGAAAAGCAACTGCCAGCATGTGGTGCACAATCGCCGTGAATGTGCACCATCCTCACGGACAGCAGCTGACAAGGAAAGACAAAAGAAAAGCAACTGCCAGCATGTGGTGCACAATCGCCGTGAATGTGCACCATCCTCACTGACAGCAGCAGCTGACAAGGAAAGAGAAAGAAAAGCAACTGCCAGCATGTGGTGCACAATCGCCGTGAATGTGAACCATCCTCACTGACAGCAGCTGACAAGGAAAGACGCAACTGCCAGCATGTGGTGCACAATCGCCGTGAATGTGAACCATCCTCACTGACAGCAACTGACACTGACAGCAACTGACAAGGAAAGACAAAGAAAAGCAACTGCCAGCATGTGGTGCACAATCGCCGTGAATGTGCACCATCCTCACTGACAGCAGCTGACAAGGAAAGACAAAAGAAAAGCAACTGCCAGCATGTGGTGCACAATCGCCGTGAATGTGCACCATCCTCACTGACAGCAGCTGACAAGGAAAGAGAAAGAAAAGCAACTGCCAGCATGTGGTGCACAATCGCCGTGAATGTGAACCATCCTCACTGACAGCAGCTGACAAGGAAAGACAAAAGAAGCAGCTGACAAGGAAAGACAAAAGAAAAGCAACTGCCAGCATGTGGTGCACAATCGCCGTGAATGTGCACCATCCTCACTGACAGCAGCTGACAAGGAAAGACAAAGAAAAGCAACTGCCAGCATGTGGTGCACAATCGCCGTGAATGTGAACCATCCTCACTGACAGCAGCTGACAAGGAAAGACAAAGAAAAGCAACTGCCAGCATGTGGTGCACAATCGCCGTGAATGTGCACCATCCTCACTGACAGCAGCTGACAAGGAAAGACAAAGAAAAGCAACTGCCAGCATGTGGTGCACAATCGCCGTGAATGTGCACCATCCTCACTGACAGCAGCTGACCAGGAAAGACAAAAGAAAAGCAACTGCCAGCATGTGGTGCACAATCGCCGTGAATGTGAACCATCCTCACTGACAGCAGCTGACAAGGAAAGACAAAGAAAAGCAACTGCCAGCATGTGGTGCACAATCGCCGTGAATGTGCACCATCCTCACTGACAGCAGCTGACAAGGAAAGACAAAGAAAAGCAACTGCCAGCATGTGGTGCACAATCGCCGTGAATGTGCACCATCCTCACTGACAGCAGCTGACAAGGAAAGACAAAAGAAAAGCAACTGCCAGCATGTGGTGCACAATCGCCGTGAATGTGAACCATCCTCACTGACAGCAGCTGACAAGGAAAGACAAAGAAAAGCAACTGCCAGCATGTGGTGCACAATCGCCGTGAATGTGCACCATCCTCAGTGACAGCAGCTGACAAGGAAAGACAAAAGAAAAGCAACTGCCAGCATGTGGTGCACAATCGCCGTGAATGTGCACCATCCTCACTGACAGCAGCTGACAAGGTGTGGTGCACAATCGCCGTGAATGTGCACCATCCTCACTGACAGCAGCTGACAAGGAAAGACAAAGAAAAGCAACTGCCAGCATGTGGTGCACAATCGCCGTGAATGTGAACCATCCTCACTGACAGCAGCTGACGTACCATACATACACATCACAAGCTAAGCTAGCCACTTTTACAGAGCCAGAAGCCTATTAGCTAGTACAGGGCAGCCTACTGTACCATACATACACATCACGAGCTAAGCTAGCCACTTTTTCAGAACCAGAAGCCTATTAGCTAGTATAGGGCAGCCTGGGGCAAAACCGCCCACACGGGAAAATCCGTCCACCTATGATAAAGAAAGCGACACATACGTGCTGTACGTACCTACCCGGTGGGTTCTGAGGCTGGCTTTCAAAAAAGCATGCGTTCGTAGGTAAGCAAATGGGATATTGCGGGTTAATTCAGGCGCTCTTCTGTTGCTAACTAGGCAAGGTAGGCAAAAGGGGGTATAGGCCGAACTATCCCGCCCACCCACCCATACATAGGGTAGTGTGGGGTAAACCCGGACACGGGGGTAAACCCGGACACATCTCAGCAACCATGACCGATTTACCAATCGATTCCCTGATGAACTCTCCTCTTGTTCATCATTTGCTGAAGCGGCAATTTCAGAAAAGCTGGCTGGGTTTACCCCGTGTCCGGGTTTACCCCACAGAATCCTACACGATACAGTTCACGATCCTACACAATCCTACACGATCCGATACACGATCCTACACAGTTCGTCGTAATCACGAAATTACGCGGTTCAGCGGGCGTTGGCGGCGGAGGCGGCGGGAGCGTGGGCGGGTGTTGGAAGCAGCGAAGGTGAAGTTGCCCTACCAGTGCTCGATCGTCTGGAAGCTGCGGCACTCATACCACACCTGACTGGAGGGCGCGCGAGAATCCTCATAAAAACCGTCCGGCAGCTGCGAATAGTCCGTCGGAACCACTGAAAAAGACAATACGCAAGCATTGATGAAGTAGGGTACCGTGGGGTAAAATCCTGTTCACTAATTTCAGGGTTGCATATCTCAGTTATGGACCGGTTGAGAGAAATCTTAGGCGATATACAAGTTCAAACATGGAGCGTACTGCCCCGAAGTGGGACTGAAGCCAAGGGTACTATGGGGTACACTCGGCCATAGAAAAATATGGCCACCTACTCTCGTCCAAATGATCTATGAAACAGCAAGTAAGGAGCTTAGGTGGTCCGGTTTACCCCCATAGCACCCAGTACCCTATATTCGTAGCTTTTAGCTCAAATTACCCCCCCCCCCCCCAAAAT
Organism: Epsilonema sp. ZAB3_2; assembly: GCA_030247985.1. Lineage (NCBI taxonomy): Eukaryota > Metazoa > Nematoda > Chromadorea > Desmodorida > Epsilonematidae > Epsilonema > Epsilonema sp. ZAB3_2. The sequence goes on from JASAMW010006710.1 coordinate 13,529, forward strand.
CATACAGGGTGCCTTGGGCGCATCAGTCGCGCAGCGGTTCGATTCCTTGCTAACCCAGTGTAGCAAAGTCATGTAGGGTACTGTGGGGCAAACCCGGCCATGAGAAAATCCGACCACCTAAATTTTAGGGCAGCTACCTATTTCAACAACCAATGGATCGATTGGGACAACCATATTCCTTGAACTCACCTTCTATCAAATAAGCGACCGTGTTTACCCCACAGTACCCGATCTACGTACTGTACGATATACAAAAAGCTCACAGCTTGGCGGAAGCTCTGGGAGGACTTGCGGACCACGTCGACGTTCACGAAAAGGTTCTGGGGCGGAAAGGTCGCACCACTCTACGAACTTGGGCACTAGGCACTGGCCCACGTCGAAGGCGAAGCTGCCCTACAGGTGCTCGATCGTGATCTGGTTCTTGCACTCGAACCACGCCTGGCTGCAGGGAGAGCGCGGATCTTCGTAGCGACCGTCCAGCTTGCCTGTGCAGTCGAAGACTGAAAAAGCAAACGCACGTACAGGCAAAACGGTGGATGAAGGATGGGGGTAACATAGGGATGAATAGTACTGTGGGGTGTGAAAAGCTAGCATAACGTGGGGGTATGTGGGGGAAACGAACAGAAGGGCATTGTGGGGCGCGCGAACCGGGCACCGTGTCCGTGGCAGAGTGGGTGGTATAATCGCATGAGCCCGGTTCGATTCCCACCAATCAATGTCACGGTACCAAGATTACAGAGGCTGCAAAGAATTTTTATCCTGAGCCAGGGTATCGGCACCAAACCAAAAGCTGGAATACATGGGCCAACCTGGCTTCGTGGCAGCCACCCCGGGTTTCGTTTCTCACCCATGCCCTTCCCCTATTACGATCATACAAAGCAAAGCAGCTGACTTTACGCGGATTCTGGGGTGGCTGAGTTGGCAGGGCAGAGTCGGGACGAAGGTGTTCAGTTCACATCGCCGCACCACTTCAGGAACTTGAGAGGCACTGGCCGGAGATTACGTCGAAAGCGCTCGCTTGCATTCGAACCAGTGCTGGCTGCAGGGAGAGCGTGGGTCTTCGTACCGGCCGTCGGTCGAGCTTGTTGGAGCAGTCGAAGACGGCTAAAAGCAACACACGCGCGTAGATAGGTAGGTAGGGTACTGTGGGGTAAACCCGAACACGGGGTAAACCCGGACACCTGCTTCAGCAAATGATGAACAGGGTAGCTCAATAGAGTTCAAGGAATCGATTGGTAGAATACTGTCTCAATCGGTCGTATTGTTGTTTATCCGGGTTTACCCCACAGTAGTCCAACACACATTATGTACGTACGTACCAATTACGTTAGCTACTAATGACAGAAATAAATAACATTAGCCTTCTCTATACTGCTAATGACTACGATGTGCTGTACGTACAGATACCTACACGGACCAATGAGTCTGGCAGTTCGCGCAAGTCGTGTTGCGTAAAATAGAATCACAAACGCGGATCTCTTAGTCCGCTCTTACGCAAGACGACTTAGCAAACATAGAACCCCACTACAGTACTAGGGTAGCTTATTCAACCGTACATTGCACGTAGTATGTAGGCTACGTTCGTACCTACCAGCTACTGCTAAGGACCTACGCGGGTTCTGGGGTGAGTTGGCAGGGTCGGGACGCGCCGCACCATTGCACGAACTTGGGGAGCAGGCACTGGCCAGAGATGAAGGCGAAGTTGGCCTGGCAGAGGTGCTCCGTGGAAATGCCGCTCGCCTGGCTGCAGGGGGAGCGCGGATCTTCGTAGCGACCATCCAGCTTGTTGCTGCAGTCGAAGATGGCTGAAAGCACAACGGACTATGCATGGGTACAGTACAAATGGGGCTATGCATTGGGCGGGAGGGAGCTATGCATATGTTTTGCCAATATATGGGGTTATACGTATGAACACGTCACCGTGGCGCAGTGGCTGAATGCGCTTGGTTAAAGGCAGGTTCGATTCTCACACGTGCACACAGTACAGTACTGACCATTAGGGATAAGCGGTCTGGCCTACAGGGTACCACGGGGTAAACCCGGCCAAGGGAAAACCCGGCCATGGGAAAATCCGCAATGGATCGATTGGGACAAACATTCCTGGAACTCAAATGAGCTATTCGGTTCATCATTGGCTGGAACAGCGGCCGCGTTTACCCCACAGTACCTGACCCTACGTATTGTACATTACATACGTCGATATACAAAAAGCTCACAGCTTTGTCTTGAGGCTGGCACAAGCTCTGGGAGGCCTTGCGGACCACTCTGTCGACGTACAAAGTTGCAGACCTTGGGCGGCTGAGTCGGGTTCTGGGGCGGGAAAGTGAGCGGAACGGTCGGCTGCGTGGGGAGCTTGCCGGTGCAGTCGAAGACTGAAAAAGCAAATGCACGTACAGGCAAACGGTGGATGAAGGATGGGGGTAACAGGCAAATACGTGGGGTAATGAATAATTACTGTGGGGTGTGAAAAGCGCATACGTGGGGGTATGTGGCGGAAACGAACAGAACGGTAATGTGGGGCGCGGAAGAAACAGGTAGTACACATTTCAATGTAGTACGCAGACATCGGCACTGTTTCCAGGGTAGGGGTCTGTCAGTAGGGTTATGCTTTGCCATAATGCGTGGGGGTAATGCAGAAGTGGGGGTACACGTGGGGGTATGTTGATTTTATTTTTTTGGGGTGTGCTTGGGGTATTGTTCAAATTCTCAAAATCTGGGGGTCTGCGTGGGGGTGTGCTGAACATACCCCAGTGGACCCCAGGCCGATGTCTGATTTGACTACGTATGTATGTATTCACAGTATGCAGTAGCACTGCGCCGGCTTGTAGTTGTACCGAACAGTAGAACGGGCTGCAGGCGTCGCGCGGATCCGGATGCACACTGGGCCCGGTCTGGCAGTCGATCACGGGCACCGGCGGTTCTGAAAAGCAAACAAGCGAGGAAAATTGTATGGTACTGACAAAATCGACACCGAACTGTTTCCCTTTTTCCCCGCTTACAAGTTACAATGGCATGAAAGAAACAGCCAAAATAGTACACAACATTTTGGTACCTTGCGGGTTCTGAGAGCGGCTGAGTTGGCAGGGTCGGGATGAAGCTGTTCACACCACCGCACCATTCCACGAATTTGGGCAGGAGGCACTGGCCCGAGATGACGTCAAAGGCGTAGTTGGCCTGGCAGAGGTGCTCGGTCGTGATCTCGTTCTTGCACTCGAACCACGCCTGGCTGCAAGGAGAGCGCGGATCTTTGTAGCGCCAATCGAGCTTACCCGTGCAGTCGAGACGGCTGAAAGCACAAAACACTGTATTTTTACAAGTGAATGCAGTCCTACAACTACGGTACGTATGAACACGCGCTGTACAAGGGCGGGTTCGATTCCCACACCCTGCAACACAGTTCCCCGTTAGTACGTATACACACACCAGGTACAGGGGTACTGTGGGGTAAACCCACTTCCGGATACAGCCTTCATAGAGCAATGCGGTCAAAAAAGCCACGGATAACTATTAAGCGAGATTTCCAAATCAAAAAACCGCTTCGCCTTGGCCTAGTGGTAAAATGACAGGTCGGGGTTCGATCTTACGCGGGCCGCCGTGTGGCAGAGTGGTATATTCGCATATGAGCCCGGTTCGATTCCCACCAATCAATGTTACGGTACCACGATTACCACAGAGGCTGGAAAGAATTTTTATCCTGAACCAGGGTCCCGATCCCATTCCCAGCCTGTCTCGGTACCAAACCAAAAACTGGAATACATGGGCCGCCATGGCTTCGTGGCAGAATCGCACGGATGGGCCACCCCGGGGTTCGATTCTCACCCATCCCCCTCCCCTATTACGATCATAGCTGACTTACGCTCTGGGGTGGCTGAGTTGACGAAGGTGTTCACACCGCCGCACCACTTCACGAACTTGGGGAAAAGGCACTGGCCGGAGATGAAAGCGTAGCCCTCCTGGCAGAAGTGCTCGATCGTCTGGAAGGCCTTGCACTCGAACCAGTGCTGGCTGCAGGGAGAGCGTGGGGCTTCGCAGCGGCCGTCGAGCTTGTTGGAGCAGTCTTAGACGGCTAAAAGCAGCACACGCGCCGTAGACACGTAGGTAGGTAGGGTACTGTAACGAGCTATGGTGGACTCGTGATGGAACGAATGCACACAAGCGCTTGAGCTAGTGGCCGAAGCCTGGCGCTCTTCCGTACCCTGTACGTGGCACTATGTAGCTAGGCATAGAAGCAGGAAACCAGCACGACGAAACGAAGACAAAGCAAAGTTAGGCAAAAGTCAACGCAGCCGACTCTGAACACAAGGTTTACCAAGACTGAGTCTTTAGGAAACTTGGATGAGATAAGTAACACACAGTTTAGTACATGAGCAATCCTGTTTGGGTCAACATTGTGACCGCTACAATAAACTGTGCAAAACCTGCTGCTGCCATTGGGCAAATGCGACAGGGGGGGACGACATCAAAGACAAGGGGCATGATGAGCGCCAACATTTGAATGAAAGTGGATGCATACTACTGTAACTTACTTACATACGTATGTACAAACCCAACTGCTAGTGTCACAGTACTGTGGGGTAAACCCAACACGGGGTAAACCCGGACACCTAAGCTTAGCTGCCGCTTCAGCAACTGATGAACATGGTAGCTAGTGCCCTATAATATATTTCGATCATAATCTATAAACACACATTGGTTGAGCTTACGCGGGGATGACGTCGAAGGAGCGTCACTGGCGTTCCTCCAGGATTCCCTGCCAGCAGGCAGCCAGGTGCCGTCCGGAAGCTGCTGCAGTCCAGGAGCACTGAAAAAAATGTAAACCCGGTCATGAGAAAATCGGCTACCTAGTTTCATGGCTAAACCCGGTCGAGAAAAAACCGTTATTTAAAATAAAAAACCGCATGCGTCTACGTGCCCTCTGTGTCGAGAAATCGCCGATTTCCAATAAACGAAAAGAGTGTACATATCGGCGATTTCTCGACACAGGCACGTAGACGCATGCGGTTTTTTATTTTCAATGCGGCTGAAATGATTTTTAACCGCTTTGCACTACGTTGGTAGATCCTGAGATATAAGCGTACGATGATTATGGTTACAAGGTGGCCGGTCGCGAAGCTAATGAAGGCATTACACAGCTCAAAACACGGATGCCGTCGCAAAGCTAATAAGGCAACTCCATACACTACACATCACTAGCTAATCTACCTATGGCTAGTATAGGGTAGCGTGGGGTATAATCGCCCACGGGGGAAAATCCGTCCACCTATGACGCTTTTAGGAAGGAAGAGGCACAGCCATGTCTTGTGGGGATAAAAGCGCCATAGGTAGGCGGATTTTCCCCTTCGGCGGTTTTACCCCACACGTACGTACATACCCGGCGGGTTCTGAGGAGGCTGGGTCGGCTTCGTGGGTGGGCGGGGCCAGGCACTGGCCGGAGATCACGTCCGTTCCGGCGCCGCACAGACCTTCCTCCGCGAACCAGACCTGGCTGCAGGACGAGCGCGGCGGAAGGCCCGAGCAGTCGCATACAAAAGCAGGCACGTGAATTCCACTCAGTAAATGGAAGGGCGGGAAATTTGGACCAGGCAGCGAGACGCACTTCCGTCCCCCGCCCTACCCACACAGCTTCCAATTAGCATACTGTAGCTTACGCTTCTGTTGCTAATTCCCTAGGCCAGGTAGGCAAACGGGGGTATTGCGGGCTAATTCAGGCCACCTTCACTTCCCCCTACCGGCCCGAATTATCCCGCGCCATTCACGTAGGGTGCTCTGGGGTAAACCCGGACACCTAGTATACCTCAGCAACCATACGACCGATTATCGATTCCCTGAACGCTCCTCTTTCAAATGAGCTACCATGTTCATCATTTGCTGAAGCAGCAAATTCAGAAAAGCTTAGCTGTCCGGGTTTACCCCACAGTACCCTACACGATACACACATTTCGTCGTCATAACTAACTTACGCGGTTGAGCGGGCGTTGGCGCGGAGGCGGCGGGAGCGTGGGCGGGACGAAGGTGTTGACCACTGGGGGAGGAGGCACTGGCCGGAGATCACGTCCAAGGCGAAGCAGCCCTGGCACCGGTGCTCGAAGCTGCGGTACTCCTACCACAGGGCGCGCGCGGATCCTCGTAGCGACCATCCGGCAGCTGCGAACAGTCCAGAACCTCTAAACACAATACGCAAACAAACGTGGGGTAAACCTAGCCACCTGGGATGCATATCTCAGCAGCCCATGGACCGATTGAAACAAATGATTCCTTGTTTCGAATGAGTTTAGTTCATCACTGCTGAGACAGCGAGTACAAGGCAGCTTACCCCCCAGTATTTTTGGGTGTACAGCCCCATGGGAGCTCCAATGGGTCCAACCTCCAAATCGAGAGGTCCAAAGGGGGGTTACACACTGGGGATATACAATGGGGGGATAGGATGGGACAAAAGTTGTTTGTGAGAGGTAAAAAGTGCCCAATGCATTGCCATGCACCGGTAAATACGGTACCAAAGGCGATATACAATTTCAGGAGGTATTTCTGCCCTCAGTAGGACCGAAGGGCACTATCGCCATGGGGTAAACCCGGCCATGGAAAAATCCGGCCACCGCTTTCAAGGCGGCACTTTCTTTCAAAATGAGCTATTCGGTTATTTGCTGTAGGGTTTGCCCCGTGGCCGTGTTTACCTCATAGTATCCCACACCCAGACCTGGGCTAAAATTTCGCCTCCCGCTTATACGCCATACGAGTAATCGGCCTAAACAAGCTTTTGGCTAAAATTCCCCTTATCCCATGCCCTTACTTGTAGTTAGCTAGCGTGAGATTTCCAATAAATTAGCTCTTCCTAAAACTAACCCAGCATCAATAAAGAAAAAGCAGCCTTGCTTACGCGGAGGAGGCAGAGTGGTAGAGGGCGTAGACGGGGAAGAACGGCCACTGCGGTTGGATGGATCTAGCGACGGACAGGGCCCAGAAAGCGGCCAAGACCATGGCGAAGGATGCCGTTTCCCGGCGGAGAGGTAGGCCAGAAGGGAGACAGATGTTTGCAGGTGGAAAGGAGAGAGAAGTCCGACCAACCAGCAACCTGGGTTCCAGCCGTAAATGAGGCGTCGAACTCGAGAGACGCAAACAAAAACATGGGCGAGAGGAGAAGTTTCGAGTTTGTTGGCGAATGGCATGTAAATTTGGGGAAGGAGGGGTGACAAAGTCGTCCGGGAACGAACTTTCTAGGGGAGGAAGCTATTTGCCATGGGCAGGATGATATTGCGTCAGATGATTTCGCGAAGCTTTTTATGGGGCGGAAATTTGCATGAAGTGTTGACTGGCCAGGGCGAAAAGGAGTGATAGACTCGCAGAGAACAGTCGTACATTGGAAATTCCAACCAAGTGTTGGAACAAGCTCGCGAAAAGGTGAATCTATCATACCTCTTAGTCACACTTCAAAATATTCAAATTTTTTCAACGCTACGCGCGACGAAAACTTTCTTTTGTGTCGTGCAAAAATTTGCATTCTTCGTTCGAGCGACAAATAATTTGCATCAAGACCCAATCAACAAGCCGGTTGTCTTCTTTTACAAATTACGCGGATCGGTTCTTGGCGGAGTTGAGCCGTGTGCGTACAGGGTGTCTTATAATAAACCATCCACCTTTCCGTGCATGTAACTCTGGAACCACACCTTAGATTTTCATGCGGTCTTTTCTATTTTGTAGCCAAGGCTTCAACTGAGATCTGTACAAAATTTTAGCTTCATATGCCCTGTGGAAGCTGCTGAAAACCATCTTTCTCCGGCGGTCAAAAAACGAGGGTTTTTCAAATGGATAGTGCCAATTAGGAGTTTTCTGTGCATTATCCAAAATAAAATTAGTCTCCTAATAAAAAAAGATGTCCCAAAATGTTAGAAAATGTGCATCTCATACATTAGCCACAGTGCCAGCATAGTAAACACGTGGAACTGGGTATCTTGAAAAATTAAGACCGAAATTTTCCTCCATACTAAAGAAAAACGCCGATTTCGAGCTTATTCGGGATTCAAACCATCGCAATTTCCGAAGTATGTGGATCAAGTAGCTGAAATTTTGTAGAGATCTCAGTTGAAGCCTTGGTTACAAAATAGAAAAAGGTGGATGGTTTATTATGAGACACTCTGTATATTTCTTGCTGTATTTTCTGCATATTTTTAAAATTTGTATACCCTGTGGCGCTTCCTTAGACAAATGTATAAATGCAGCTAAAAATATTCGCACAGCCGTGCACTCCTAGAGAATTATCTGAACAAACCTCTCTAGGGGTGCATGGCACAGCAAAAAGTTTATTTGGAGCGCCCTTGAAGGGTATTAACTAATACGCAACCAAAACAACCAACAACCAAAACAACCAACGTGGACTTCCTAAAAAACAGCTCTGCCTAAATGACACACTACTTGCGCGTGTGAAGAACCATGATCAATCAAGCAATAAAATATACCCTTATCTAAATTGTGGGGTAGCGTGGGGACAGTTGGTCCAACAAAAGCAGTAATGTTTGCATCCAACAAAAGTCTAGAGTGACCGAAAAAATGGAAAACTTCCAATGTCATAGGCGTTCAAACAAAATAGCATGAATTCGCATGGAAAATATGGATTTCAATTCCAGGTGTTGAAGTTACTGGGCACTGAGAGCTGGGTGGTGAATGGCAATACATGTCTTGCGCAGGTGCTTGGGCAGACTTCAGCTCAGGCTAGGCTTAGGCTTAGGGCTTAGGTATTGGATTCAGAGGGGTAGACCTCAGCCTCAGCCTTAGCCTGTCTGTCCATGTGCCTGTGCAAGTGTAGGATTTTAGCTGGCGAGCCAGAAATCACACGGCCTATGGTGTAGGTAGGTTCTGTCCAGGAGCGAGAGTCCGATCGCCGCACAGTCAATTCTGCGTCTAGAGGTACTGGATACCAGTACTTGGAAACTCAATAGTGCTGTAGGTCTATGAAGTTTTCAGGCTTGGACCTTCGTACTGAAGCACGGCTCAATGGAGATGGTAGCTATCGAGCTGTTGGTACTCTCTAGTACTGAACTGGAGGATTGTCCAGGCACGTTTGCTAGACAGTAGCGCTGACAAAAGAGTTCTCACAGAGCTCGGGTTAGTTCTTTTCTTGCAACCAAGTCGGTAGTAGTACAGAGACACTGGAGAGGGCTAGTAGACTAGACACAACCAAAGCAAACAAGACAATGAGGAGAGGGACAAAGTTGCCTCTCTCGTGAATATTGCATTTACATAAACCTATACATTTTGTCACTTTTGTCACTCGTTCTTGTGCTTCTAGCGTGCTGATTGGTTCTTTGTTTTTCAGGGATGACAGACTCTTCGCTGAATCTTGATCTTACTGTACTGACTTGAACTGGTACTGGGGTGCCTGCTTGGATTGTGAGGCTGAAATTTCTCCAATCCCACATGGTTCCCAGACCGTTTCATCAAGTACCAACGATGAGGTGGAATCGAACCCAAGATGGTGCTGCTGATCGTAATGATACCCCTCAGGTATGTAATCTTCTCACATTGGTTATAAACCAATCTTCTTGTAACTCCGTTGCAGTAGCGCTTGTACTGTACAACAGTCACAGATCTTGCTTGTGCACTGAAGTTGAGTGATGATGGTGTGGCTTGTTACAGGTGCTGGAGCAGTGGTGCATCAACCATCAAAGCGCTGGAGCTCGTCTCTTCCCTGAAGTTTGGTTCTCTGCACAGGTACCTATCAAGACACACGGTCGCACAAGAAAGGTGCTACATAATGTAAGATTCAATAATATTGCTAATATTCCTTAGCGAATAAATAAGTAGTGCATGGTCCAAAATTACTAATATCTTTCTGTGAGTACTAACTAACGTAGATAATAGTTTTCGTACTTTACGTACTCTTCGTTATGTACAATGCACATACGTAACTGCAAAATATTAGTACGTAGACCTATTTACTAGTATTTATTGTACAGCATTATGTACATACTGCGCATAGTACTAATAGTAATAGTAAGGCATACATAAGTACGTAGCTAACGTTCCTTCTGCAATGTATGAGCTACAAAACGAGCGTATACATACACATGTACTGTAGGTTAGGTGCCAACCAATAGTCCGCTATCCTATGTACGTACGTAGTACCTATTTTTGTACATACAATAGAATACCGTACGTAATATTAGTCCGTTACATAAAACGTCCCTATTGTTCCGTGCTGCTGCCTTTCTAGTCGAGTTTGTCATGGCTCGAACTGCTTGAGTCGGTGGAGGAATCAGTGCTCTGCTGATGCATCTGTTCGCATTCCTCCCATGACGTTTGGCATTTCGTTGCGGTGTGGCCGTTCTTACCACATCTGGCGCATTCTTTGTTCTGTCGCTCTTCCGCTAACTGTTCTTCAGTCGCGCTGCTCTTTTGCGCTTTGCTAGAATGCTCATTCCATCTTGCCATGAATTTCTCATGTTCTCTTTTCCCTCGCGTTCGATACGAACGTCGTTCTTTACTGTACCGTACGCCTGTGCCATGAACAAAGCTGGCGTTCTGTTCTTCTTGCTCGTTGTAGTACTCTTGTTCTTGCTCTCGTGAAGCTTGCGCTTCTGCTTCTTCTTCTTCAGCTTCCGCTGTTTCAGCTGCATTCTCTTCTGGTACAGTTACCTGTACTTCTTCGTCTTTTTCTTTATCTTCCTTTTCTTCATAGTACAGTTTACTGTACTTGCGGTTTGCTTCCCATCCTGCTAGGATACCTTGCAGGGATGTCAGATCTTTGACATTGCGGTAGTCGTTGAGTACTCGCATCTTCCATCGTGCTGGAGCTTTACTCAGCAGATGCGTGTAGCCGATCGTCTCCCTGAAATCGTGATTCATGTCAGGAAATGCTCGAATGATGGCTTCACGGATCTTCTGTGCTACCATCTTCACGCTTTCGTGCTTGTCCCATTCGATGGAGTGCAGCTCATGGAAAGCTGTTGCGTACTCTGTGGATCCCACGGCAAGCTTGATGATTTCCCTTCTCAAGTCTGCGTACTTGATGTTTGGGTATGCATCTGTAGTACATAGGTACTGACGTAGAATTAGGCCTCCTAAAAATCTGCCCAATTGGAAGACCCATAGTTCTTCTGACTCCCATAGAGATGCTGCATAAATTTCGTACTGCTTGAAGAAGTATGAAATCTCCATTGGCGTCGCATCCAGTTTGTCCCAAACTTTTGGTGGCGGGATTCTTTGTCGCCGTCGAACTGGATGAGCTGTGCCTCCTTCTGACAGTTCTTCGTCAAAGCTGCTGTGCTCTGAATTGGAACGACGACTGTATCGTCGGCGGTGCCTTCGTGATCGTCTAGAAGACTCTCCTGAATCGTCATCGCTATCATCTGGTGGGCCATTACCTCCGCTTCTTCTGTATCTCTGCGGTGGAAGTTGTTGTTGCACTGGTGGTTGGCCTCCACTGTCGTTCGATTGACACGATGTTCTTCTTGTGCCTGCGCCTGTTCTATTTCGTTGCTGTGAGTTCTGCTCTGAAAACTCTTCAGCTGATGCATACATTGTGCCCTGTATGGGAGCACTTCCTACTGTTCTTTTTGGCGCAGTTGTAGTTCTTGCTGCGGCTCCAGTGGTTTGTACTGATTGTACGGACAATCTCTGTTGTCCTGGAGAAATGTACTCGGCGATGTCATGAGTGGCAGATGCTTCTTCTGCAGCTGTTCTTGAATTCTCCGACGGTTCTACCTTCGTTCGTACTGTACGTAATTCATGAGATGGTCTAACCATCTGTGGCTGAAACTGGAAATGTTCCATTTCCTTCTGTTCAATGAACTGCAGTACTCGATCCATATTGTCCTGGACCCATGACCACATCTGGTCTTCTTGTTTGCAAGCTGTTGGTGGAGCTTGAGCTGTTGCTAAGCTTGGTGCTGACACTGCGGTGTTATCATTAGCTGTCATTTCCATGTACTGTTTACAGTACTGACTTACGGTTGGTGCAGTGCAGACGTTGCTTGCTTCCGATCCTGGTGTGCTAGCAGTTCTTTCGTCTTTCGCCAGGTGCTGGGGACTAAAGATCTTTGATCTTTTTGCAGTCTCTGAAATATTCGAGAAGCGTTCCGCTTCTTTTCCTACACTCAAAAAGCTATAAGCTTTTTCGTTACCCTTTTGTATGTGTACGGGATGATTCATCCCACTCTCACCCATGACGAAGAAGCTATTAGCTTCTGTTGGAAGCAGTCTCGCTTCCTCTTCCTCTTCTGTAACGGCGCTATAAGCCCCGTGCTTCGTACTTTTCTTGGGTTGATTAGCGTGAGTGCTAGTACTTACCTTTGTAGTAGTGCTAGAAGGGTCAGTCGCGAAATTCTCCTGCTGCTGCGGTACGTTCGACGTCAAGGTTGCTGAAAAGTCGTGTGAGTGCTGAGTTGCTTGACTGCTTTGAGCAGTACTGTCGGCGTGGTGTGGAGCTTTCTCTTGTTCATCACCAGATTTCGCCAGTTCCTTGGCTCGTGCCCTTCTCGTCTTCGCTACCAGTACCATTGTTGATGGTAGTAGGCGCCTTGTACTGTCGTGCCAGTTCTCAGGGCCGTGCTGAAAGTTTCTTCAAGCCTTTGAATCAGCAGATGAGTTGCGATTCTTCGGATCTCGTTAGCTCGACATCCAAGTGTAGGATTTTAGCTGGCGAGCCAGAACTCACACGGCCTATGGTGTAGGTAGGTTCTGTCCAGGAGCGAGAGTCCGATCGCCGCACAGTCAATTCTGCGTCTAGAGGTACTGGATACCAGTACTTGGAAACTCAATAGTGCTGTAGGTCTATGAAGTTTTCAGGCTTGGACCTTCGTACTGAAGCACGGCTCAATGGAGATGGTAGCTATCGAGCTGTTGGTACTCTCTAGTACTGAACTGGAGGATTGTCCAGGCACGTTTGCTAGACAGTAGCGCTGACAAAAGAGTTCTCACAGAGCTCGGGTTAGTTCTTTTCTTGCAACCAAGTCGGTAGTAGTACAGAGACACTGGAGAGGGCTAGTAGACTAGACACAACCAAAGCAAACAAGACAATGAGGAGAGGGACAAAGTTGCCTCTCTCGTGAATATTGCATTTACATAAACCTATACATTTTGTCACTTTTGTCACTCGTTCTTGTGCTTCTAGCGTGCTGATTGGTTCTTTGTTTTTCAGGGATGACAGACTCTTCGCTGAATCTTGATCTTACTGTACTGACTTGAACTGGTACTGGGGTGCCTGCTTGGATTGTGAGGCTGAAATTTCTCCAATCCCACACAAGGTAGATATTACCATGCACCCCGCATCCACTATGCACCGCCTGTACCCCCAAATTACCCCGCACTACCCTATTGCAAACGCTGACTCAAATATTATGATGCTACCCGGCCCATTTGTTGCTTCGACAATGTCTGTTGCGCCACTTTGTTTGTATGTGCCATTTAGGCAGATCCTATTTTCAAGAAGTCCACGTTGGGTGCGATTTGGGTGTTTTGGTTGTTGGTTGTTTTGGTTGCGTATTAGTTATTACCCCTTGAAGCATTGGACATGGCATGCATACATGGACAGCGGTGTTTGGTTAGATTGCTTTTATTTTACACCGATTAGAAGTTACTGTGTCCCTGTGTCCCTGTGTCCCTAGACTGGGCACGTACTCCTAGAGCGCGCGCTCCGCTTCGCTCTTGAAGGGGGAAGGCGACGGGCGCGCGCAGCGAAGCGGAGCGCGCGCTCTAGGAATACGTGGACTGGGTTACACTAATTGCTAAACCTAAACCTAAACCTGAACCTAAATTGCTAAACCAATAAACTTATAACCCAATAGAGTTTTTCTTATACCGTGGCATTTTTATTACAATTTAACAACAAAAAATGCAAATCAGACAAGAAATTGTCATGAAAATTGTAAATTTGCATTGGAAAACGCCAAAATGCGAAGAGAAATAAATCTTTATTTATAAATTGCAATCAAAAATGCAAACAATGTAATCTTTGCCCACAATTGTGTCTTGTGTTCCACTCCTGCATAAATAGGCTAGGCTCAGGCTTAGGCTTAGGCCTAAGCCTAGCCTATGTATGCAGCCACCCAAAGCCTAAGCCTAAGCCTAGCCTATGTATGCAGGAGTGAAACACAAGACACAATTGTGGGCAAAGATTACATTGTTTGCATTTTTGATACAATTTGTGAATAAAGATTTATTTCTCTTCGTATTTTGGCGTTTTTCAACGCAAATTTACAATTTTCATCACAATTTCTTGTCTGATTTGCATTTTTTGTTGTTAATTTGTAATAAAAATACCACGGTATAAGAAAAACTCTATTGGCTTATAAGTTTATTGGTTTAGCAATCCACACCGGTCCCACCCTCGCATTCAGCCGTTAGGTGTGATGGGTCCCGTAACGAATGCGTCTAAAGATTACGGTAACGACGAAGCGCGCCGCGTTTCTTCGTTTTCTTTTCTTCGTTTCTTCTTCTGCTCGCTGCGCGCTTCGTCGTTACCGTAATCTTTAGACGCATTCGTTACGGGACCCATCACACCTAACGGCTGAATGCGACGGTGGGACCGGTGTGGATTTAGGTTTAGGTTTAGGTTTAGGTTTAGCAATTAGTGTAACCCTAGTCTAGGGACACAGGGACACAGTAACTTTAATCGGTTTATTTTACCACAAATGAATAATGAAATGAACAATGAATCTTCAGATTTGATCGATCTGGTGAATTTTGATTTCATTTTACTTACAGCTTTTCTTTGTTCAAGAGAAAACAAAGTGAAAGATTTTGCTGCAATGATTCGCCCTGTACTAACATTGCATTTCCATGCCAATTGATTTTTGATTTTTTTGATTTTTGATAAACACACTTCATCAGTTTTGTTCGTCGTAAAAAGTTGTTCGTATATTACAGGTAGCGTAGTGCAGACGTGCCTTTTCCTGGGGGGCGGACTGTGCAAGATGATGGGTTCGTCTGGTGGTGAGGTGGATCAGCCAGCGAGTGCCATGTCCTCAGTGGCTATGGATCATACGCAGCAGCAGTCTGCTGAGGAAGAGCTGTGTGTCATTCTGCAGATGGGTATCAGGAAGGAGCGGTTGACACTTGGCTCTGGCTCTTCTCTGCTTGAGAAGGTGAGGGAGCGTGCTCGAGCTATGGCAGATGAACTGGGTGCTGGAGCCGGCCTTCTCCTCTTCCGACATGATTACGCCAGCTCCAATCTGCTGCAGCTGTTGAGCAAAGACGAAGAACTGAGCAATGGCTGCGTAGTGGAGGTACGTATGTATGTAGATGTACGCTGTAGCGTTATGACAGTGTGGGATAATTCGAACCAAACCTTACGCATCTGCAGTATGAAGGGCATAAAAGTAGTCCACGAGCTATCAAATGGATTCTTTCCCTTTCTTTGTTGGTGGGTTGTACAGTGATTGGCTTGGTATGGTTCTTTAACCCCTCCTCTATTTCGCAGGTCGCCGCGACCAAAATGCGACGTTGTGCGACCAAAATGCGATCGCAATTTTTCCAAAAATGCTACCAGTAACCTCCGATGGCGTTTTGGACACTTTGTCAATTTTGTCGTCGGGGGTCGTATCTTGGTCGCGGCGACCTGATCCGCGTAACAAGGGTGAAATTTGCGTAATGGGTTTTTGTAAGAGATACTGCTCTCTCAAGGACTATAGCTAAAGCTGAATGGCTTGGGGTAAAGTGCGCGTTGTTTCTTGTCGTGTTTAGGTGGTGCTGTCGTCTCGGGCGGAAGCGGGCTTGCAGCAGCAGCATCGCCTCAGCGTGCATTCCTACCGCACTCCCACCTTCTGCGACTATTGCGGCGAGATGCTGGTGGGCCTGGTGCGTCAAGGCGTGCGCTGTGCGGACTGCCGTCTCAACTTCCACAAGCGCTGCGTCTTCCCGTTCGCCCCGCACAACAGCTGCAACAACGCCGCCCCTCCGACCACCGTAGGCAGCGCGGAGGCGGCTGCCGCGGCCTACGTCGGCTTTCGTCTGCCGCACACCTTCGTCGTGCACTCCTACAAGAAGCCGACCGTGTGCAAGGTGTGCAACAACCTGCTGGTGGGCCTGATGAAGCAGGGCCTGCAGTGTCGCGACTGCAAGGTGAACGTGCACAAGAAGTGCGCCGGCGCTGTGCCTCCCGACTGCTACTCCGAAGACACCACCTCTACACTTCCTCCTCCTCCCCAGCCGGCGCAGGAACGGATGGAGACGGAAGAGGCCGCCGCTCCAGCAAACATGGAGCTCCTAGGTTCGAGTACTGAAATGCCTTACATACTGAATTGATGGTGAGAGCCAAATATATAATAGGGTGTAGGGGAAGAATGCAGCACACAGTATAAACGAAGGAGGCAATCCCTGACTCATATTCAACCCATTATTATGGGTTTCGTAAAGCCCATTACGATGGGGAATCTAAAGCATGCCATCCATCCACACAAACAATCTTGTAGCGCGCAAACGGTCTTCTTGTTGCTTGTCGGCGTGATTGCTTATGTTGTGGATGGCGTGCTTTAGATTCCCCACGCCACTATTGTGTGCTCCATTCTTCCCCTAAACCCTATTATACCGTATTTACCGATGCATAACCTCCCCCCCCCCCCCAATGCATAACCCCCCCCCCCCCAATGCTACCCACATATTGGCAAAACATAAAAAATGCCCAATGCATAACCCCCCCTATGCATACCCCCATATGTACTGTACAGTACCTGAACCTACCTATGTAAGCTGGTCATATGGTAGCCATAGCCACTCCCACACTAAGCTAAGATGCCTATAAGTCTGCTTGGGGGTGTATTGTACTAGAATAACTCTGTTTTGACCTCAATTATGCCCTAAAACACGTGCTTTTTACCTAAAAAATATGCCACTGCGCACCTCTCAAAAACATAAAAAATGCCCCATGCATAACCCCCCCCCCCCCCCCCCAATGCATAACCCCCCCCCCCCCCCCTATGCATAACCCCATATGGGACCTCTCAATTCTTGCATACCCCATGGGGCTATGCACCGGTAAATACGGTAAATGTTTGGTGAGAGGCAGCTAGGTGTGTGGGGGTTGCAGGCGGCGGCGAGGACGACGCGGGGACGGGGGACCTGATTCCGCTGTCTCGCCTGCCCGGGCCGGCGGCGGTGCGCGCGCGGGGGAGTCGGGCGCCGCCGCCCGTCCTCATGCAGGGCTGGAACATCCACTTCACCAATCACCAGCCGGACCGCCGCCTCCGCCACTACTGGATCCTGGAGCAGAGCAGCAGCGCCATCAGTCTCTACCACGAGGGCCTCCACCGCGTCTACAAGATCATCCCGCTCTCCGAGATACTCGGCCTGAAGACCTACGACGGAGCGCCGCTGGACGCCCGCTTCCCGCCGCACTGCTTCGAAATACTCACCAGTCACACCATCTACTACGTCGGAGAGAACCTGGACTGGTACGGCCAGCAGGCGAACAACAGCGCCCCCGCCGCCAAACTGCCGCGCAGAGAGAGCGGAGTGGGACTGGCGAGCGCCGAGAAGTGGCTGGCCGCGCTCCAGCAGGCACTCCTGCCCCCGCCCGCCCCCAAGGAACCGCCCGGAGCAGAGGTCGCCCTCGAGTTCAGCCAACTCTACCAGGTAGCCTTTGCTTAACCCCCTTCCTAATCCGAAGTGCCCGCTTGTCCGTGGACACCCGGCGGACGGGGTTTGCCCCGTCCGTGGACGGGGTTTGTTTTTCAAGGGAAAACAACGAAAAGTCGGCTTCCGTGGTAGTCTAGCAGTGTCTGAAGCTGGATGGAGCGGAGACTTACTTGCTTGAAGGACGCTTTTGATTTTCACGCCTTGTACTGTACAGGGTGTTCATTATTTCGACTCGAAACGCGAATAGCTTATAGCTTTTGACGATGCGAGAATTTTAAAAAGTCATGTATGGCAAAGTTGCTTAGTTTTTGAAGACGAACAAAAGTGAATCAAGAAAATTTTAATTTAACCCCTACCATAATAAGTGTTGGCCATGTACGACTTTCAAATACACGGTAGGGGTTAAATTAAAATTTTCCTGATCCAGTTTTGTTCGTCTTCAAAAATTGAGCAACTTTGCCATACATAACTTTTTAAAATTCCCACATGGTAAGAAAGTAATAGCTATGCGCGTTTATTTTCATCTCCAAACATGCATAGCTATTACTGTCTTACCATGTGGGAATTTGCATGCGTAATGTATGGCAAAGTTGCTCAGTTTTTGAAGACGAACAAAACTGGATCAGGAAAATTTTAATTTAACCCCTACCGTGTATTTGAAAGTCGTACATGGCCAACACTTATTATGGTAGGGGTTAAATTAAAATTTTCTTGATTCACTTTTGTTCGTCTTCAAAAACTAAGCAACTTTGCCATACATGACTTTTTAAAATTCTCGCATCGTCAAAAGCTATAAGCTATTCGCGTTTCGAGTCGAAATAATGAACACCCTGTACAGTACAAGGTGTGAAAATCAAAAGCGTCCTTCAAGCAAGTAAGTCTCCGCTCCATCCAGCTTCAGACACTGCTAGACTACCACGGAAGCCGACTTTTCGTTGTTTTCCCTTGAAAAACAAACCCCGTCCACGGACGGAGCAAACCCCGTCCGCAGGGTGTCCACGGACAAGCGGGCACTTCGGATTTAAAAGGGGGTTAACTCCTCCCAGGATTCGAAGTCTCCGTGGTCAACTGGTTGCACAACCAACGCCACCCAACAGAAGGGAGTTACCAGCGTTATGGAAATTGCGTAACCATGGCAACGGTTGACGTCGGTTACGCAATTCCCATATGTTGGTTTGCGTTGGTTGCACTACCAATGGACCACGGAGACTTTGAATCCCGGGAGAAGTTAAAGTGCGCTTCTGTGTTGTTCGTTCGGATGAATAGCGACGTGTACGTGACTTGGAAGTGTGTTGTCCAGGTGAATCCTGCAGAGGAGTTGGGCTCGGGTCAGTTTGGGACGGTGTACGGCGGTGTGCACCGGCAGACGGGGCGCCGGGTGGCGATCAAGGTGATCGCGAAGGAGCGCTTCGGGAAGAAGCAGAAGGAGCAGCTGCGCTCGGAAGTGAGCATCCTGCAGAACGTGAGCCATCCGGGCATCATCCGCCTGGAGTCCATGTTCGAAACGAAAGACAAGATCTTCGTGGTGATGGAGAAGATGGAGGCGGACATGCTGGAGATGATCCTGAGCAGTCGACTGGGTCGCTTGAGCGAGCGCATCACCAAGTTCCTCATCGTGCAAATCCTGGCCGCTCTGCGCTATCTCCACTCCAAGGACATCGCGCACTGCGACTTGAAGCCGGAAAACGTCCTCCTCTCTTCCTCCGACACGGATTTCCCACAGGCGAAACTCTGCGATTTCGGCTACGCCCGCTTCATCGGAGACTCCCAGTTTCGAAAGACAGTGGTCGGAACGCCCGCATATCTGGCCCCAGAAGTCCTGCAGAAAAAAGGTTATCGCGGTCATCTGAGAGAATTCGGAGTTTTGCGTAAAATACACCAATCAAGTTTCGTGGAAATATTCACGCATTCCACCTGAAATAGTCTTCTACGACTCTGAACATTTTCGCATTTTCTTAATCGGCCGACGACAGCATGCGAACGCACTGTGGTGTGGGTACGATGGTACCAGGAATGTATATACTATTATATACTTAGGTAGGGGAATAAATAGGTGGGCGGATTCCGTAAGCCTTCCAATGGTGTGGAAGAACGCACCACGGGTAGGTACGATCCTACTTGGTGGCTGTGATGTTATGTACGGAAACGCTTCACATTTATTCCCCCTGCTACCTAGAAGTATACATTCCTTCCCTTCCTGATGATACCATGCTCTGTTTCATCACTGTTATTAGGCTATAATAAGACGCTGGATATGTGGAGTGTGGGCGTGGTGATTTACGTGACGCTGAGTGGGACGTTTCCGTTCAACGAAGGTGAGGAGATCACGGATCAGATACAGAATGCCGCCTTCATGTATCCGGCGAATCCCTGGGCAGAAATCTCGAAGGCCGCCATCGACCTCATCACGCGTCTACTCAAAGTTCAGGTATCTGCTTCTTTAACTGTGTATTCGCTAGAAAAGTAATCTGACGGAGCGAGTGATCGCACGACACAATGCACGCGAACCGTTGGTTATGTAAATGTGCTGTATTGTGGACGTATGCAGATTGATGAGCGCTTGTCAATTGAGGAGTGTTCGGCACACGAGTGGCTGCAGGACACGCAGCTGTATGGTGATTTGCAAGAGCTGGAGAAGAAACTCGGCTCGCCCTACTACACCACACTTCAGCAGCAGGCGGCGAAGGAAGCCGCGCCTTAAGCAATCTCCTTATATGTGGTACCACCTTATGTATGCTGCACGAATTTACGTTGAGCAGCGCACATGCAGGTTAGTTCGTGATGTAGGGTACTGTGGGATAAACCCGGACACCTAATATCTCAGCAACCATACGACCGTTTGAGACAAGTACGTATTCTACCAATCGATTCCTTGAACTCTTCTCTTTCAAATGAGATACCATGTTCGTCATATGCTGAAGCGGCAAGTTCAGAAAAGCTTAGGTGTCCGGGTTTACCCTATAGTACCCTATGATGCACGTTTTTACCTTGAGCAGCGCACATGCAAGTTAGTTTGTGATGTATATGTATTTGTCTTCGTTTCCTTTTCCTGCAATGGTATGTTTGAGGAACGCACTGTTTGACGTTGATCTGATTGACTTGCTCCTCAACACTGCAGTATGTACAGTGTACAATACTACGTATCTGCAACATAGGACCACAAATGAATTTCTATTTGTTTTGTTTGTGTTGTGGATTGCGTTTGCATTCTTATGGGCATCTATACTGTTCAGGTATGTGTTTGAGGCATATTACTTGCATTATGCACAATATGTTTTACAGGTAGAGTTCTATTCACTTTTGGCATTCTATTATATGTCATTCACTTGATTGGGCCAACATTGTTTGAGGTGATTCTGATAATTACTCCTACGTTGTGACAAATTCTTCCCTTTTTGTGGCAGTTTTAGCGAGTGGACAGATGCTCTTGTTATCCGTTATTTAGTGCCTTTTTCAGCTTCTTCGGATTTTCTGTGTCCTAATATTCTCTTGGTGCTGGTCTCACTTCTCAAGTCTTACTGCTATCAAGTTGCTATCGCGCCATGCTACAGTGAATTGAATAAGTACATAATATGGTCAAGTAGACTTGTGTTCTGTATGGGTTTAGGTTTACGGTCACTGGTCTGAGGTATAACAATCGATGAACCGTTGCATTTATAAATATGAACCATAAGCAAATGCTAGCTATTACGTAGATTGATGCACTCCTCTGTTTGTTGGGTACCTATGTACCACGGTTGAAAATTGTGTATTCATCTCTTCAGTGAAATATTAGGTTCACGCGGATTATATGTTATAGATTTCTATCAACAGTTTCTATGCTTATTTCTCTCAGCTATTATACCGACGTGAACTGTGCACTTGTATAAAGACTACGTACATGCGACACGCTACACGCGCCTCCACTTCAACCAATTTTGTAGCAATACCAGGTGCAATACTGTGATGGTAGGGAAACTTGAAGCACCGATGAGTCAGGTACGCTTTCCATATATGCAATGCAGTTGTACATACGCATACTCTGGGGGAGCAAGATAGTACGCCTGTACATGACGGGTACATGAGTCAAGAGGAAAAGTGGCGTGGATGATGGACGTTGGTTGGACATTCCTCGGGGAAATACGTTGATGTAAAGTATGTACGTACAGGAGCGGAGTGGAGTACCGTATTTTTGGGTGTATAGCCCCATGGGGCTCTACAAAAATCGAGAGGTCTGATGGGGGTTATACAATGGGGGGGGGGGGGGGGGGGGGATATACACTGGGGGGTGATATACATGGGACAAAATTTTTGTTTGTGAGAGGTGTGCAGAGGCATGTTTTTTAGGTCAGAAATACGTGTTTTAGGGCATAATCGCGGTTAAAACAGGGTTATTCTAGTATAAGACATGCTCAGCTAAGCTTATAGGCATGGTAGCATGGTGTAGGAGTAGCTATAGCTAGCTTATGACCAGCTTACATAGGTAGGTTAGGTACCTTCCAGTACATGGGGGGTTATACACCAGGGGGGGATATACATAGGACAAAATTTATGTTTTCCCAATGGGGGGTTATACACTGGGGGGGATATACTCAGGGGGGATATACACCCAAAAATACGGTAAAGACGTTATACTATACGGAAGCGAGTGTGGAGAGAAGGCTGACTGTGTCTTGACACGGCGTCTGCAGCAGCTTTTCGGTTGTGCTCGCTTCAACCATCAGTCATTTGCAGCCACGCCAATCTACTCATGAACTGCAACTTTACAGTAGTCTCTCTTAAATATACTAGAGTAGCCCTAAATTAAAATATACTATCCAGTACCAATCCCAATCCACACGATCGCCGTATCCTAAAATGAGCAGATCCGGCTGACATGATGCAGTCTGGATGCAGTGCGTCTTTCTCTGGTTCATCTTTTCAACGCAGTAGTGTCGCACACTCGCTGTCACCTTTCTCGCCGCGTCGGCATTCTCCATACGGCGGAAGAGCGACATGTGATCCATGTTATTTCAGTGGGGCGTCGGCTTCAGCAATAATTGAAGGCAGCGGTCCAAGCGGCAAGAGTGGCAGCCGCGTCTGTCACCGTGTTCGGCGACCCATGAATGCGTTCATGGTCTGGGCCAAAGATATGAGGAAACAACTGGCAGCCGACAATCCCGGCATGCACAACGCCGACCTCAGCAAGATACTTGGTGCGCTTTGATAATTATTTACGCTATACCGTGTAGTATGCAGCTCAAAATGTTCGTATGTACCTGATGTACAATTATTTTTAATGTGCGACATGCTCAGGCGGCTCACCGACTACCATTTTTAGGGAAGGAATGGAAAGCTTTGAGCCACCATGAAAAGCAGCCATTCATTGATGAAGCGGAGAAACTTCGTATGCAGCATCTGCGCGACCACCCCAACTATAAATATCGACCACAGAGGCGCAAGCAGCCAGACAAATCGACAAAAAAATCTGCCACACCGCCCAATCCGCACATTGTCATTGAGCGAGAACCAATTGGCAGTTGCAGTTTCCAAACATATTCGCACCATCATCAACTACACTGTTTCCAGGTAGATCGCTCCAAATTATTGCGCTACGTTTGATTCAAGACTTCCCTGTTCTGTCACCTTTTCGAGTAGTAACCTGTTTTTTATTTGTGCAGACCTCTGTTAGCACGCGGACTGAGAGGAACTCGAATATGCAAGATGGTAAGCAGGATCATCTCCAACTTGGGGAACTGCTCAAAGTCAGCAAAGAAGAACTGCAACAATATCTTGTCCCATTATTAAAATAACATACCGAATTTACCGGTGCATAGCCACCTATTGGCAATACATAAAAAATGTCCAATGCGTAGCCCCGCTCCCATCATGGCCTCCATATGTATTGTAGCCTGGAGCTACGTACCACATGCATAAGCTGCCCCCCTAGCCCCAATGCATACCCCAGCCCCTTCCCGGCAGCCCCTTCCCCCTACGGTATACAGCGCATAGTGCACGCAAAGCCCCATTGGACCTCTCAATTTTTGCACCTGGGGCTATGCACTGCTAAATACGGTGCTACAATAACATTTGAGTAATGCATACATACACCACCTGTTATCAATCAAATACTCATGTCGCTGTCACACCTATTGTATGTATCAGTTACGTACATACTGTATGTATGTAGGCCTATGTCCATACTGTAGTTCTTTTGTAAAAATTACCAGTACTTTACTTTGTACTTTGTATACTTTATATACTTACTTACTTATTAGTATACCTGGTCGCGGTGCTATTTGTAGTACTTTGAGCATATTCACATACCCCTGACCTAGTATGTAAGAGGTGCGCAACCGCATAACTGCATTTTGTTGACAGCTCCGAGCTCCTAGGCGTGAGCATTGAGCAACCGTTTGCTTTAGACGATTATTACTTCTGACCATCAAATAAAAAGCAATATTGGCAAACGCAGCTAAGCCGGACGATCTGTGAATATGGTGACAATCTATTCAGCGCCGGTAGGTACGCTGAAAGCACGCGATAATAATTCTGTCACGATTCGGACGACTGAGTTTTGCTGTGGAGTGGTCTCCATTAGTAATGAAGGATGAGGTAGGCGTGGTCGTTCGTCCGTCGCCGTTGAGTCTTCTAGTGTGTCAAGCCTCTTCTCCCGTTGGACAATCTTTGCGGCCGAAGAGATAAAGCAAATAGGAGGGCGTGAAATATCGCTTAAACAGTGCTTCACTTCTAATTGTAAATTGTGTCTAGTGTTTGTCTATTGTCTCATTGACACAGTTTTCTTCGCGCCCTTCTGCTGTCGCTCTCTTTCGCCTTCTTGAAGCTCAGAAATCCGATATGGACAAGTGGCTACTCCTTATTATGGCAACTGTCTTCACAAAGGTACGTACTCCCTCGAAACAGCCCTTGTGTGTGATAGCGCCCAGGTCGGTGTGCTCCGTGCCGCTGGACAGCATCCGACTTAGCATCTGTCTATGTACAGGCTTGCTTACGTAAGACCAGAGTTATCTACGCAGTACATTCATGCGCGGTAACATACCGTATTTTTGGGTGTATATCCCCCCCCCTGAGTATATCCCCCCAGTGTATAACCCCCCATTGGCAAAACATAAATTTTGTCCTATGTATATCCCCCCCTGGTGTATAACCCCCCATGTACTGGAAGGTACCTAGCCTACCTACGTAAGCTGGTCATATGCTAGCTATAGCTACTCCTATACCAAGCTACTATGCCTATAAGCTTAGCTGAGCATGTCTTGTACTAGAATAACCCTGTTTTGACCGCGATTATGCCGTAAAACACATACTTTTGGCCTCAAAAACATGCCTCTACACACGTCTCACAACAAAAATTTTGTCCCATGTATATCCCCCCCCCCCCTCCCCAGTGTATAGTCCCCCCCCCCCCCCCCCCATGTGTATAACCCCCCATCAGACCTCTCGATTTTTGTATACCCAAAAATACGGTAATCCTTAGTAATAATATCATCGACCGGCTTGCAAGATACCTTGCAGCTGTGTTGTGGAACGATGTGGCGCTGTAGTTTTGATGCTGCTACAATTATCGCATTTCGTTTGTTGTGCCAGGGGTTACTGTGTATGCCATTCGGCTTCGTCGAATCGGTGCAA
>JASAMW010006711.1:0-92659 GCA_030247985.1 Epsilonema sp. ZAB3_2
GAGACATAGATGGCGACGATGCCCCCGGAATTTGACTAATTGTTCAAGTTGCTTCTAATCGGGGATTCGGGAGCGGGGAAATTTTCCCTCCTAAAACCTTTCGCCGACTTGACACATACACAGAAAGCTACATCAGTACCCCCCCATTGACTACCAAGATTAGGACCATAGAACTCCCCCCCAAAACCCCCAAACTACCAATATCCGACACAGGTGTGTGTTTTGATGTACCGTATTTTTGGGCGTACCCCCCCCCTGAGTATATCCCCCTCAGTGTATAACCCCTATTGGGAAAACATAACTCTTGTCCTATGTATATCCCCCCTGGTGTATAACCTCGCGCGTCCTGGGCAAGGAGACCCACCTGCCTAGCTAAACTGGTCTCTATAAGCTAGCTCCCGCATACCCCTACACCATGCGTATCTAAGCCTATAAGCTTAGCTAAGCATGTCTTATACTAGAATAACCCCTGTTTTAAGAGACGTTTTCTGTAAGGATTGAGAGTAGCCTGTAGTATAGGCGGAAGGGGGGGTACTTTTTGTGAATCGAGATAATATGCCTATCGGATTCCCCATTCAAAAACTGCTTATGTTGATGAAGTTTTAGGAAAAAATTTGTTCAGGCATCATCGAGATATTCATGGGTAAACGTGGGCAGGTCGCATTTTTGCCGTTTTTCAACGTTTTTAGCCACATTTCAGCAACCGCAGGGCATAGAGAGCTACAATTTGGCGTGCGGAAAGATCCCATAGGGACCCAAGTCTGGACCAATTTTGAGCCCAATCGGCCACCTGTGTGGCGAGATATAGCGTCACAAAGTGCATTTCTGTATATTTTGCACCTGTTGCAAATTTAGTTTTTTGAATACCACGGCGCGAACACATGCCCTGCACGGGGTAAAATTTTGACAGCAAGTAGAGAAGGGTTAGGCCAAAAACTTTAGTACTACCGCAAAAAATCTCTATAATTGGAATTGGGACTACAGTCCTCTCGAATGGTGAAAAATGCAGCAAAAATTTTCCCGCCTTTTTTATTTTTCAAGATGAATGAGCAATGCCACTGAAACATTTTCCTCGTAAGTAGCCTATCTTATGTAGAATTTTATGTAGATTTCAAAAATAAAATTGCTTTTCCAAAAAAATTTAACCCTTACCCAAAATTCACAAAAATATACTACTTTTGCAAAATTATATGCTAGGGGTTAAATTTTTTGGGAGAAAGAATTTTATTTTTGAAATCTACATCAAATTCTACATAAGATAGGCTACTTTTGAGGAAAATGTTTCAGTGGCATTGCTCATTTATCATGAAAAATAAAAAAGGCGGGAAAATTTTGCGCGGATTTTTCACTATTCGAGATGACTGTAGTCCCAATTCCAATTATAGAGATTTTTTGCGGTAGTACTAAAGTTTTTTAGGCCTAACCCTTCTCTACTTGCTGTCAAAATTTTACCCCGTGCAGGGCATGTATTCATGCCGTGGTATTCAAAAAAACTAAATTTGCAACAGGTGCAAAATATACAGAAATGCACTTTGTGACGCTATATCTCGCCACACAGGTGGCCGATTGGGCTCAAATTGGTTCAGACTTGGGTCCCTATGGGATGTATGTGTGTACCAAATTGTAGCCCCTCTAAGCCCTTCGGTTGCTGAAAATATGGCTAAAAACGTTGAAAAACGGCAAAAATGGGACCTGCCCAGCTTTACCCTTGAATATCTCGATGATGCCTGAACAAATTTTTTCCTAAAACTTCATCAACATATGCAGTTTTTGATGGGGAATCCGATAGGCATATTATCTCGAATTTAAAAAAAAATACCCCCCTTCCACGTACTACGCAACCGCTACAGAAAAGGTTTCTTAACCGGATATGCCCTAGGAAACACTGTACTACTCACCTGGAGAGCATGCCTCTGACCTCTCACAAACAACAAATTTCTGTCCCCGACCCCCCGGTTGGCATATCCCCCTCGCGCTCGAAGCATTTCTCTTTTCTAGAAGCCCCTGGGGCTACACAAAAATGAGACGCCTATGGGGGCTCAGACACTGGGGGGGGGGGGGGGGGGGATATAACGGGACAAAATTTTTGTTTGTGAGAGGTGTGCAGAGGCATGTTTTTTAGGTCAGAAGTACGTGTTTTAGGGCATAATCGCGGTTAAGAAACCTTTTCTGTAGCGGTTGCATAGTACGTGGAAGGGGGGTACTTTTTTTAAATCGAGATAATATGCCTATCGGATTCCCCATCAAAAACTGCATATGTTGATGAAGTTTTAGGAAAAAATTTGTTCAGGCATCATCGAGATATTCAAGGGTAAAGGTGGGCAGGTCCCATTTTTGCCGTTTTTCAACGTTTTTAGCCATATTTCAGCAACCGAAGGGCTTAGAGGGCTACAATTTGGTACACACATACATCCCATAGGGACCCAAGTCTGAACCAATTTTGAGCCCAATCGGCCACCTGTGTGGCGAGATATAGCGTCACAAAGTGCATTTCTGTATATTTTGCACCTGTTGCAAATTTAGTTTTTTGAATACCACGGCGTGAATACATGCCCTGCACGGGGTAAAATTTTGACAGCAAGTAGAGAAGGGTTAGGCCTAAAAACTTTAGTACTACCGCAAAAAATCTCTATAATTGGAATTGGGACTACAGTCATCTCGAATAGTGAAAAATGCAGCGAAAATTTTCCCGCCTTTTTTATTTTTCATGATAAATGAGCAATGCCACTGAAACATTTTCCTCGAAAGTAGCCTATCTTATGTAGAATTTGATGTAGATTTCAAAAATAAAATTCTTTCTCCCAAAAAATTTAACCCCTAGCATATAATTTTGCAAAAGTAGTATATTTTTGTGAATTTTGGGTAAGGGTTAAATTTTTTTGGAAAAGCAATTTTATTTTTGAAATCTACATAAAATTCTACATAAGATAGGCTACTTACGAGGAAAATGTTTCAGTGGCATTGCTCATTCATCTTGAAAAATAAAAAAGGCGGGAAAATTTTTGCTGCATTTTTCACCATTCGAGAGGACTGTAGTCCCAATTCCAATTATAGAGATTTTTTGCGGTAGTACTAAAGTTTTTAGGCCTAACCCTTCTCTACTTGCTGTCAAAATTTTACCCCGTGCAGGGCATGTATTCGCGCCGTGGTATTCAAAAAACTAAATTTGCAACAGGTGCAAAATATACAGAAATGCACTTTGTGACGCTATATCTCGCCACACAGGTGGCCGATTGGGCTCAAAATTGGTCCAGACTTGGGTCCCTATGGGATCTTTCCGCACGCCAAATTGTAGCTCTCTATGCCCTGCGGTTGCTGAAATGTGGCTAAAAACGTTGAAAAACGGCAAAAATGCGACCTGCCCACGTTTACCCATGAATATCTCGATGATGCCTGAACAAATTTTTTCCTAAAACTTCATCAACATAAGCAGTTTTTGATGGGGAATCCGATAGGCATATTATCTCGATTCACAAAAAGTACCCCCCTTCCGCCTATACTACAGGCTACTCTCAATCCTTACAGAAAACGTCTCTTAAAACAGGGTTATTCTAGTATAAGACATGCTCAGCTAAGCTTATAGGCTTGGTAGCATGGTGTAGGAGTAGCTATAGCTAGCTTATGACCAGCTTACATAGGTAGGTTAGGTACCTTCCAGTACATGGGGGGTTATACACCAGGGGGGATATACATAGGACAAAATTTATGTTTTCCCAATGGGGTTATACACTGGGGGGGATATACTCAGGGGGGATATACACCCAAAAATACGGTACATCAAAACACACACCTGTGTCCCATATTTGTAGCTTGATCGTTTTCCCATCCAGTTCTATGGTCCTAATCTTGAAATCCACTCCGATGGTACTGATGTAGCTTTCTGTGTATGTGTCGTCGGCGAAACGTAACAGAAGGCAAGACTTCCCCACTCCCGAATCCCCGATTAGAAGCAACTTGAACAAATAATCGTACTCCGGATTCATCGTCGCCATCTATGTCTCCTTTTTTCTATGCGCCCTCCTCCGCCCAAAAGACTGCGACAGACAAATTCAGGTGAAGAAAGTTCAGGCACCGAATTTCGTCGGCTTTTCTGCACCGAATCCCTGGTGAAAATCCTTGCAAAAAGGCCTAAAAATGACGTGATTTATTCAATGAATTCTATTTCCGACAGATCACAATGCGATGACGAACTGAGTTCCGTCATGTCACCCGACTTACCGTAGGAAAAGTCAAAAGATGCTCAGGTCGTCTTTCAGTTACTCTGGACCCATGTATGGATGGGCGAAAAGATCAGCAGTTTGCTGTTATGGGTCTCGCAGAGACAATAAAGTATGGTCAAAGCGGATTGCATGCATGCAAGACGCTTCGCCAAAATCGCGATTTATTTTTGAGCAATATCCAAATCCAGATATCCGATATCTATATCCAGATATCGGCCCCACGGCGGGGTGCTTCTATAGATGGGGCCGGAGTCTATAGTTTCACGTACTCCTAAATTGCGCGCTCCGTTTCGCTGCGCGCACTTGTCTACTAGAGCGCAGGATGGACGACGGGCGCGCGCAGCGAAACGGAGCGCGCGTTTTAGGAGTACGTGGAACTAGTTTAGCTGTCCATGCGAAACGTGTGAAATTTCTAGCGGTCCATGATCTGAATCAATCAGAACAAAATGAGGTAATAACTAATACGCAACCAAAACAACCAACAACCAAAACACCCAAATCGCACCCAACGTGGACTTCTTGAAAATAGGATCTGCCTAAATGGCACATACAAACAAAGTGGCGCAACAGACATTGTCGAAGCAACAAATGGGCCGGGTAGCATCATAATATTTGAGTCAGCGTTTGCAATAGGGTACTGCGGGGTAATTTGGGGGTGCAGGCGGTGCATAGTGGATGCGGGGTGCATGGTAATATCTACTTTGCACAGGCACATGGACAGACAGGCTAAGGCTGAGGCTGAGGTTTACCCCTCTGAATCCAATACCTAAGCCCTAAGCCTAAGCCTAGCCTGAGCTGAAGTCTGCCCAAGCACCTGCGCAAGACATATATTGCCATTCACCACCCAGCTCTCAGTGCCCAGTAACTTCAACACCTGGAATTGAAATCCATATTTTCCATGCGAATTCATGCTATTTTGTTTGAACGCCTATGACATTGGAAGTTTTCCATTTTTTCGGTCACTCTAGACTTTTGTTGGATGCAAACACTACTGCTTTTGTTGGACCAACTGTCCCCACGCTACCCCACAATTTTGATAAGGGTATATTTTATTGATTGATTGATCATGGTTCTTCACATGCGCAACTAGTGTGTCATTTAGGCGGAGCTATTTTTTTAGGAAGTCCACGTTGGTTGTTTTGGTTGTTGGTTGTTTTGGTTGCGTATTAGTTAATACCCAAAATGATCGATGATCGATCAGTCCAGTCGCGCCATTACGGCCATCCTTATCCAATACATTTGATCCAACCCGTATTCCGACTTTGTCATACGTGTTTGTTTGACATACTCCGTAAACGATGTCGAACACAATTATCATTCATCAGTATTTTCTGTTGTTAATGAGTAATAATGGCTTTTCCCACTTGTTTTAGCCAGTTATCCAGCGCTTGATTTTCCTCGTTGTGGACAACAATTTTATCCTGCAGTTCGACATGAGATAGCCCATCTGCAGCAGAAGTGTGGATTTTTACCCTCGGTTTTCTCCCGCGTTTTGCGCTTATATAGATAGGTAAGATCCCAACAATGTTTTCTCTATACTTATATGTGTGTGCGGTTCTAAATATGAAGTGCAGAAATAAATGCTGCCGCTGCGTTGGCCAGTAAGAGTTCTCTAATGGAATTTTTAAGCGCTTTGCGTAAAATAGATTCACAAACGCGGATTTCTGTCCATGCTTCGTGCTTCGTGTATTTTGCAGAAGTACCTACACGCAAACTACACAGAACGACTTGAGTCCTGGCCAGACTTGTATAGGCATTTGTTACTGCGCAAAAAACTTGCAGCCACTGGATTTCGGACCTATTATTCGCTGTATTCAGTTTGATTGTACGTACACAATGTTTCCCTCCAAATTTGTGATCTTATCTCTTTTGATTGATACGTGTATGTCATCTTTGAGACCTTTCCGTCATTTCGAGGTCGTCTTCCGTACTTATTCTTCTTGTTACGAGTAGGCACGGATAGGAACCAATAGTTGTCTTTTCTTTTTGTCCGTTTGTTTCCTGTGTCCTGTAGGTAGACGTACATTATGTATACATTCGTACATAACGTACCTTCC
Organism: Epsilonema sp. ZAB3_2; assembly: GCA_030247985.1. Lineage (NCBI taxonomy): Eukaryota > Metazoa > Nematoda > Chromadorea > Desmodorida > Epsilonematidae > Epsilonema > Epsilonema sp. ZAB3_2. Next base: position 6,278 of record JASAMW010006711.1, read on the forward strand.
TCTATGTGTACGCTATGTGTACGTACGTACTGTAGGTGGAAAGGTGTTGTTTGCTCTGAATTCTCAAATAAGATGGCGACGCGACCATCCAGTTTACCCCGTGTATGCGCAGTGTTGAGAGGTCGAGTCGTTGTGTTGTTGCAACAGGGGGAAGGTAGGTAGTTTTTTGCGGTGTTGGAATAAATGAGATTTGCCAGTCGGACGGACGGAGAAATGGTTTTGGGAAATGCCGAAAAACTAGGCGGCTACGTTTGCGTTCAGGTGTTAGTGTATTACGTAATTCGAGATTTGAAGGGACTGGTGTGTATTGTAGATATGCGAGTGGAAGATAACTCAAAATTACAAACATCACTGCATATTTTGTCGAAAGATTCCAATCATTTATCATGTGTTTTTTCATTGCCCTTTTGCTAATTCTGCGAGCTAAGAGTGCGCCCTATTTCACTATTCACTCATCGCGTCGTTTATCCACCCACAACAAATTAGGATGCAAGGAATAGAGGCTATTTGCGCTGAGACTGAAATAGCTCGCAATTTGGACAACCACTTCTTCAGTTTCCTTCAAGCACAGTTCCCTAAATTCTTCTTTCCATTCAAGTTGAAGAAGATTTGTCTCCCAAGTGTCTCACGGCACAGGAAAAGATAGATAGTAGCGGAAGCGAAACGGAAAGTGAACATGGTCGAGTTGGATGGATTAGAATGCATTCCGTAGGGTAGCTTGGCGAAATTCTGTTTCCATTTCATAACGGTGTGGTTATTTGGTCTCAACATGTCAGTAAGAAATATTGTTTAGTGATGATTGATAATTTATTGTGCTGTCCAGTTTTTTTGTGTCATCTGCTATTTTTTCACCTGAGAAGATTCTTGTTCGCCTTTTCGCTTGCGGTCAGAATTTCCCGGTGTTTCCCTAATGGTATTGTGGAATATCCTTTTATCCTTCCCTCTCACGCTCCATAACATAAATCTTGTGCTTCTTCTTCACAGCTCCGTACATGCTTGTGCCACCACTTTATTTATGGCCCTTTACGTAGATATTCCGCTTTATGTGAGATGGTACAATCGAAGAGAAATTCAAATTGGGCATTCAAAGGCAAACTCGCTTTTTGCCCGTATTTTATTTGACGATCTTCTACTTTTTCCCGTGGCTACTGTGCGCACAAGAGCACTTCATTGTAGCCCAATAAATGCGTGTAATGCTTCGATGTAGGGCTGTAAGCCAAACTTTTTTCTGAAGAACAATCTGCCCTTCTCATGTATCATGTTTACGACCGCAAGAAGTATGCGTACTTGAAACTTTATCGGTTTGATGAGAAATAAGAGCTGATTAGCTGTGCTGCTTGGTGAATCTTCAGAAGTTTAGTGGTGCGTTCAGACATGCAGGGTAGTGCGAGGGTAATTCGGGTGCCAGTCCTATTCCTACCTGTAGCTTCACTTGAGGAGATCGGAGAACTAAGGAACCATATCTGAAAGAGGATATGACAAGGATCCATTTTGATTACCCACCTTGATTCCTTGACTGATGTTGCACCTACCCAACACTGGAGAGATGTTTAGAGTGGCCCAAATTTACCCCGCACTGTCGTGTCTGTGCAGTTTGGTTGGCGGTAATATTTTTAAGTTAAGACTGTATTCACTCGAATTGTTGTTCTCTGTTTCAGGCTGCTGCTGTGTGGCTGCTACTGCTGCGTTAATAGTCGTCATGCTTTGGCTATCGCGAGTGTGTTGAGCTGAATGCGCTACTCCTACCATTACCTGCTATTCGGTGCCATGCGTCACAGAAGGATCTGGATCCTGTTGTTTGCCTTACTCGCCGCTCTCCTCATATTGCACTACAAGAGGAAGGGAGACAACAATGGCATAAGCGTGGAAAATCGGGTAAGTTGGTGAGTAACATACGTTCCGTACTTGACGGTGCACTGCATATGGAATAATTGTAATCTCATTGTGACTGTGAGGCTTACACAAGGATCGAACGCATTCCTGATATATGGGGCTATATACAATAGTAGCAGAAACGTAGATTGGATTATTTTGCTCCGCCAATAGCTATGTAGGGTACTGTGGGGTAAACCCGGATACTGAACTTGCCGCTTCAGCAAATGATGAACATGGTAGCTCATTTGAAAGAGGAGAGTTCAAGGAATCGATTGTTAGAATACTTGTCTCAATCGGTCGTATGGTTGCTGAAATATGCTAGTAGGTTTCCGGGTTTACCCCACAGTACCCTATATAACAATTATGGCGGTGAAATGTGGAATTACAAGGTACACCGCGCTTCTATGTGGAGCTTGATTCGTTTTTTGTTACGACAAGAAAATTGCCGATAAGATCCATTTATCGGAACGCACATTTATCTGATGTATGGAAAAGGGGACTACAGGATATCTATCTCTAAGATATCTTCTCTTCCTCTCCTTATCTCGTAAAATGTAATTGTGTTGTCGAGATGTGTTCTGTCTGTCTTCAAAGTACGTACGCACACGTATACGCACGCATCCTGTGTTTTGGGCCATCAGAAGTTTTTGCACAATTTGGCGTCCTGAAAAGAAAGCACAAAATCTCTCTCTCTCGCTCACTCAAATGACGGAAGTGTCACCTTTGGAGGACAGATACACTGACACTTTTACCCGAGGAGACGCGTGTGTACATATGTATGTACGTAACTCACGAAAGTACGTACATATATTCTGCATAATGCGCAGTCAGACAGAGACATCCGCGCATATCTGTCAATTTTCCTGAGAAAATGAGAGGATCTCTCCTTGAGGGGACGGGAGAGAAACCAAACTGCGTATCACGGTCACTTCACATGCGTATGTACAGGGTGTCCAACCTATATTTGCACAACTTTCAATTGATTATAACTCCCGTATTAAGAGGCAGAGAAAGATGGGACCTAGCTCATCTGAAAGCTCAATTCAAGAGCTATAATATGGTTAGTCTGCCGTTTCGCTACGACTCACCGTTTGAGAGTTAGAGCGATTCCCGCAAAACACCTCAAAAGTGATTTTGGCCAAACTGAACGCACATCAATTTCCCCTTTTGGCTGCATTTTTTCTTGCTTCAGGCAGAGATAATCTGTCATAAATATTAGTAGTGTTCATTGATACCCTTTAATTGCCTCATATTGTTTGTGGTGTGTCTTATCTGTGGTTGCCGTTTCCTCACAGTTACGCTTCAGTGCTCAAGTATAGCCCAAGCAGATATTTCTTTATGTGCAGCTTTCCGTTAGTCAAGGTCAAGAACAAGAATAATCTAAATGCTACAAGCATAATTCACTCTCCCGCTCGATCCCACCAACCTCCAACCTGCTAGCCATAACATTACACAGCCAAGCGCCCTACCCCGTGATGAAGCCATTTCCCCAACGATGCACCCCACCCCACCCCCAACAAACAATAACCCTTTAAACCTACGGATACGACACTCCCTCCTCTTGAAATTTTCCCCTCCCCTATCACAGCTTTTATGAGTCGTTCTGCTTCTGGTCTCTTCTGGACCGCTGTGGTGGGACAAGTGGAGGTGACTGCAGGTGGTTTCTTCAGCTTCTCGCTGAGCTTCTTTTTTGTGTGCTTCTTGCTGACTCCTGCAGCTTGCACGTTCTTCTGCCATGCCCTTTTCCGGCTTCAGATTCACCATCCATGGGCTTCCTATCTTCCATGATGGGTGCTGCTGGTGGGAAGTACCGCCTCATCTTCCTGGCATTGCACTCTTGGCCATTTGACAGAAGATAGGTGTAGTCCCCCAGGCGTTTCTCCACTTTCTCCACTTTGGAGAAAGGCTTGTCTCCGTCTTGCCGTAGGGCTCCAGGGAATTTTCTCGTATCCCCGCCTGGGTTCGAATCCCAGAGGCGTCGCCATGTCTTATCTGTGGTTGCCGTTTCCTCACAGTTACGCTTCACAAAACAAAAACCACACACCCACCACCAACCACCCACAACACACACCCCACAAACACCACACAAAAACCCAAACCAACACAACCAAAACCACACCACCCCAACACACACCACCAACCAAAACCCACAAACACAACAAAAAAACCACAAACAAACAAAACCAAAAACAAAAACCCCCCCTGTACAGTATGTTATTTTGTTTGTACGTACGTTGTACGTACCGTAACAGGTGCAATATACATACAGTGTACGCACAGTGAATGCACTCTACGAAAGTTTGGGCTTTGTTTAGGTAAGAATTCGACATAAGCGAATACGGGCAGATAGCGGCTATGGCGATGTGACAGGAGAAAAGAAGTCAGCTTTAGTGCCAAAAGAAGATCGAATGTATGCGTGACATTTTACAGTTCACATATGAGATCACTTAGCGCCTATGGGTGAGTCCCGTGCGTGAGAGGAGGCGGTTTTTGTCGCCGTAGTCATAGACAAATTTCACGGAAAACTATGGACGTGTCCATGCATTCCGCGCGAAAGTGTTTCATTCAGGGTTTTGAATGAAGAGCCTCCATATTCTCTCACCGGAGCGACCACACACATACATAGTTCTGCTTCTTGTGGTAGTACGTACCTCGTTGACATTCTCACTTGGGTTATGCATTCTTGATACAGAAATGCTCAGAAGGACACGGAACAGGAATCGGACAAGGAGGAAGAAGCTCAGCCTGTGATTGGTCAGGGAAAAGAAGAGGAACAACAGCCACCACCTCAAATAGGAGTAGCAGGGGGCGAAAAGTCATGGTCTTCAACTCTGGATTGCAACATTGCTCAACGTCAAGCTCAGACGGATATTATTGTAAGCGTTCACTTGCTGAATAACAGGCTCATTTGGAAATTGGGTCGCACGTACAGTATTATGTAAAGTTGGGGTGGGGGAGTTGGTGAAATGATCTAAACAGCTAGAGAACTCTATAAAGTCAGGAATCTCGCTCCATACGAATTGAGATTCCTGACTTTATAGAGTTGCCAGAGAGTGCGGTCTTGCCAGAGAGAATTCGCTATGCAAACTACACAGGACGAGCCTTGTGTCCATAATGGAACTCAAGACGTCCTGTGTAGTTTGCATGTACTTCTGCTAAATAGGTGTACACGAAGCAGGGACAGAAATCCGCATTTGTGAATCTATTTTACGCAACGCGCCTTGAATGCCATAGCGAACTCATACTGGCCAGAGTATGCCTACATCTCACTTTTCCCCACCGCAACCTTGTTATTCTTGTGTCATGTGCATTATAATCGTTTATTCAATCAAAAATTGATATGAATATGAAGATTGATATGATATGAATATGAAGAATTGATATGTATTGCTGCAGAGTAACGACCTATGGGACTGGTTGAACCAGCCGGAGCAGGCTCGCCTGATGAGCGACTCCTACTGGGCGGTGCTGCAGTACAATCGGAGCGAGCCGGCAGCGGCGGCGCGTCAGGGTCGCCGCAAACTGCGCGTTTTCGTCATGCCGCATTCACATACGGATCCGGGCTGGCTGCGCACGTTCGTGCAGTACTCGGACGAGACGGATACAGAACTAAACAACGCCCTGCACTACCTGCCCACCCATCCCAACATGACGTTCACCTGGAACGAAATGGCCTTCTTCCACCGCTGGTGGCAGAAGATCAGTCCGCAGGAAAAGGAGACGGTGAAAAAGTAAACGGAGAAGAGAGGGTGAAAGGGGGTAGGTTGGGCTGGGTGAAATTGGTGGAGCTGGGGCAATTTGGGTCGGGGGAGTCAGTGGCCTCACATTTAGGAAAAGAGTAAAATGGATCATGGCTGTTACCCGTTGAAGGTACAATAGCCTAACATAGGGTAGTAGGGTACTACGGGCTAAACCCGGCCATGAGGTAAACCTGGACACCTAAGCTTTTCTGAACTTGCCGCTTCAGCAGTGATGAAGCAAGTACATAGCTCAATTGAAAGAGGAGAGTTGAAGGAATCGATTGATATTATCACTTGTCTCAATCGATCCATTGGTTGCTGAGATATGCTGCCCTGAGGTGGCCGGATTTACCCATGATCAGGTTTGGTTTACCCCACAGTACCCTACATAGGGTTTCCCTGCTCCATTGATTACCCATGCAGTATACTGTATACATGTACTCCACATTCCACAAAAGATTATGCCTGTTTGTTGCAGATTGGTGACATCTGGGCAGTTGGAACTGACCAGCGGTTCCTGGACCATGACCGACGAAGCTTCGCCCTACTTCTGGGCGAGCGTAGACAATCTGGTGGAAGGACACCAGTTTCTGGCTCAAGAGCTTGGCATGCTGCCAAAGGTGGAATGGTCAAACGACCCTTTTGGCTACGGGCCAACCGTGCCTTATCTGTTCGCCAAGGCTGGCATCAGGAAAGTGGCCATCAATCGCGTGCATAAACAAATGAAGATGAGGCTGGAAATGGAGAAGTCGATAGTGTTCAGGTGGAGACAGTTTTGGGGTGAGTTTGTGCACACACGTCGACCTCGTAGTTCGCATGCTTTGGGGTATATAGTAGAGATGTAACAGGGGCTCCGGCTCCGGTAAATCCCGACATATTTTTGGATCCGGCTCCGGCACAATGAAGGTGGATCCGGTACCGGATCCACAGTCTATCTTTTTCACTTTTTTTGCTGACTGCCCTTGAAAAATATGAGGTTCTTCCATCGAAATTGATCAAAAATTATTGCGAAACTTTTGAAAGAGAGACTGTTTGCAGCTCTCAGGCAACTGCATTTGAGTCAATTTGTCTCATATTTTTCCACTTCATGTTCATATCGCATTTGGCAGCAATCAAATTTATCAATATGGTTGCACATTTTTCCTCAGTAGTTTTTGCTACAGCATTTTCTGGGCTTGGATCCGGCTCCGGCCGGGGCAATTTTTTAGATCCGGCTCCGGCACTTTGAAAAATGTCGCCCTGTTACATCTCTAGTATATATGCAGGACAGGGAAGGGTCAAGCTGGCTTTATAGTCGGATATTCCTGCTGTGCCTTTACTAGACTTCTTGACACATGATACTAGTAGGTGGCCGGATTTTCTCATGGCCGGGTTTACCCCAAAGTACCCTATTCCTATGATGCAGTACGTGCAAGCGGATGTACAGTATGTGTCTTATATGTGCTGCAGATATGGATGGGAAAACGGAGATGTTGACGCACGTACTTCCGTTTCTGCACTACGACATCCCGAACAGTTGCGGGCCGGACCCGAGCGTGTGCTGCCAGTTCGACTTCAAACGCATCAACCACTACTACTGTCCCGGACCCAAACCCGTGCCCATCACACCGGAAAACGTCGCCAAAAAGTGAGTGGCCTTCGAATAAAGCTCTATAAGTTTGCTATCAGACGAGCCAGTGGAGTTGCTCATAGAGAGACATAAGTGGTGTTTCACTGTACATCAACATGCGATATGTGTATTCAATCGACTTGTGTGGTGATACAGAATGGCGGGGCAGTAAGGCCTACTCTCTCTATGGACAAAGTGCAGCTGTGACAGTGCTGTAGCATGCATGCATACGTACCGCATGGCGCCTGTCATGTCATATACGATGTGCTGTTAACTATGCTATGCACATTTTGCAACACCCTGTTTGCTTATTTAACCCTCTTCGTAATCCCTGGCGTCCGCCTGTCTGTAGCCACCTGGCAAACCCCGTCCGTAGACGGGGCAAACCCCGTCCGTAGACGGGGTTTGTTTTTCCACCCCGTCTACGGACGGGGTTTGCCGGATGGCTACGGACAGGCGGACGCCTGGGATTACGAAGAGGGTTAAGACCTCGGTACTGTGTAATTTCTTTCAGGGCGGAACTGTTGTACGACCAGTACCGGAAGGCGGCGTCCATGTTCCGGCACGACACGCTCCTCATCCTACTGGGCGACGACTTTCGCTACTCGGAGCTGGAGGAGTGGTCGCAGCAACACGACAACTACCAGCCGCTCTTCGCCTACATGAACGCGCGGCCCGACTGGCACATTCACGCCTCCTTCGGCACCTTCTCCCAGTACTTCGCCACGTTGGCGGAGAGGACGGAGGGGAGGGAGGACGCGTTTCCGTCCCTCAGCGGCGACTTCTTCCCCTACAACGACTTCAACGATCACTACTGGACCGGATACTACACGACCAGGCCCTTCTGGAAACGATTGGATAGGACTGGTAAGCCGGTAGATTTTTTGGCCCATTCGCAGCATCGGGAAGGAAATAGGGTACGGTGGGGTAAATCCGGTTATGGTTACACGACCAGGCCCTTCTGGAAACGATTGGATAGGACTGGTATGAGCGGTAGATTTTTTGGCCCATTCGCAGCATCGGGAAGGAAATAGGGTACGGTGGGGTAAATCCGGCCATGGGAAAATCCGCTCACCAAAGTTGCAGGGCTGCATATCTCAGCAACCAATGGACCGATTGAGTCAAGTACAGTAGGATATCGTTCGATTCATTGAACTCTCCTCGATCAAATGAGCTATCCACCATATGCAGTAAGGAAATTGGGTTGGTCGATGCTGACCCCGCGGCATTTAGTGAAAGTTTGGGTCGGTATCTGCGCGGTCGTCGACCTTGTTCAATCATCTGGGAGCTGAAAAGGAGCGAGTGAAAGGAGAAATTGACAACAAAATGACGTCGACGACCGCGCAGACACCGATCCAAAGTTTCACTAAATGCCGCGGGGTCAGCATCGACCAACCCAATTCCCTTACTGCATATGGTGGATTTGGTTCCGCATTTGCTGAAAAATGGTGCTTAGGTAGCCGGGTTTACCCCATAGTACCCTCCATTCAAGTTCCCGTCAGGCTGGATATGTGAATAGAGGCTGTCATTTTCCCGAGTCAAGACCTGTCCTGCTTTCTTGGGCTCGGAGTTCTGGGCAGCCAGAACGAAAACTGCCGCTGAAATCAAGCCTCTTCCCTTTGTTCTGTAACCCCGTAGAGTTGAGGTTTCAAGCAGCGGTGAACAATCTCTTCAACAACATTTTGTGACGTAGCGCAGTGGTTGGTTAGAGCGTGTGAACGGACGGAGTAGCCCTTTGGGTTCGATTCCCGCCTAATGCTTGTGTGTATTTTGTTCTTTTCTTTAGTTCAAGCTCATCTGAGGGCGGCGGATATTTTCTCCGCATTGGCGCTAGGTGGCGCTGGCGTGGGCAGCCGCCTGTCGGAAAACGCGCGAAAAGCGATCGGACAGCGTCTGACGGAGTCGAGACGGAATTTGGCACTGTTCCAACACCACGACGCCATTACGGGCACCAGCAAGTGGCCAGTGGTCAAGGATTATGGCCTTAGGTATGCAGGTACTGCACCTACCGTATGTTACAAACTATAATGCCCTAGTTACGCCCAAAGAGTACACTGCTTCCTGGTATGTATGCCCAAATAATATCGCTGGTGTGAAGGCGCATAGCTACAGAAAAGCACAATTTAGCTCGGTAGTCGATGGGCATAAGATACACGTAGTGTACATTCACACATGTATACACAGTGCTTTGCATACATGCGTCGGTGTACTATATTATTTACGTGTGTACTGTATGTGATATTGCAGATTGTTTATTGGCCTTTTGGACGCTGCGGAGGTGGTGGCGGCGTCTGCACATCTTCTGCTCACTCGGTCGCCTTTAGACGTGCCTACGGGAAAGCACATGGGTCAAGTGGTGAACTATGCAGTGGTAAATAGGTGCACTGCACACACACGCGAAACTGCACTGCGCTGCTCTTCTTAGCTAAGCCCTAGTACGTGTGACTTTGATTTGATACAAAGGCGAAGGTCTGTTGCAGAATGAGCTTCCAATCACTTACAACTCGACAGAGGTGAAAGTGCCGCTGATGTTCAGTCAGGGATTGCGTGAAAGGTAAATGATCTTGTGCTTATCCAATCCTGCTGCTTAGTGCCTTTTCTTGCTTATCCACTCCTGCTGAAGCGCCGACTGGACCTCTCTCTATGCACATGTAATGCAATGTTGATTATGCATGCATCGTCGGTCAACTAAGGCCACTACTTGTCTTGGGCCTTTGTCCGTGCTGCGAAAAAAAGGAAATTTTTCAGGGATTTCTTTCTTCTGTGTTTCATGTCTATTTCTATTCTGCTGAACTACAGTACATGTAAATTGCGCAGCGTGGACAAAGGCCCAGCAGACAACACTTACTGGACAAAATGCTATTCATTGCGTGTTTGTTCACTTTTAGACGCGTGGTGGTGGCGAATTCTCTGCCTCATTATCGCTCGGAGTTGGTATGCGTTCACGTGAACTCCGTGTCGGTGTCCGTCTCTGTGGACTCGGCTCCGGTTCCGGCGCAGATTAGTCCCGTGTTTCCGGCCTTTGGCGAATCCTCAGGCATCCCTGTGGATATTTTCGAGGTATAGCAAGCAAGCAAACTTTCTTTTTCACGTGCACATCCTATGTAGCAGAAGGTAAAACAAGCCATGCACGCAAAAGGATACTTAATACCCTAAATAGAGTCAACATATTATAAGTACGTATATAAGGTATGATGACCTTCTGTACATAGCATGCACTGATTAGATTACTTAGTGGTATGCATATACTGTATGTTGCGTATTTACCGGTGCATACCCCACAGAGATTGGGAGGTCCTATTTGGGGCAATGCATTGGGGGGGGGGGGGGGGGGGGGGTGGCGGCTATGCACCGGTAAATACGATATGTAGGTACTTTTACTACAAACAAGAGAGCGCTGTGTATGCACAATCGCGGGCGGTTTGTTTTGTACACGTGCCTTGCTTCGTATGTGCGTAATGAACTACAGAGTGTCTCATAATAAACCGTCCACCTTTCCGGGCATGTAACTCTGGAACCACATCTTAGATTTTTATGCGGTTTTTTGTATTTTGTAGCCAAGGCTTCAACAAGTAAGTATACAAAATTTCAACTATGTGGTTCACATACTCCGGAGACTACGACGGTTTGAATCTCGAAGCTCAAAATCGACGTTTTCCTTTACTATGGAGAACATATCGGTTTTAGTTTTTCAAGATACCCTGTTTCATGCGTTTGCTATGCTGGCACTGGGGATAATGCATGAGATACACATTTCCTAGCATTTTTAGACATCTTTCTTCATTACGAGGCTAATTTTATTACGACTCATGCACAGAATTACCCCTAAATCGGCACTACCAGTTCGAAAAACCTTGTTTTTGACCGCTGGAGGAAAAAGGTGTTTGAGCAGCTTCCACTGGGCCTAGGAAGCTAAAATTTTGTAAACATCTCAGTTGAAGCCTTGCCTACAAAATACAAAAAACCGCGTTAAAATCTATGGTGTGGTTCCAGAGTTACATGCACGGGAAGGTGGACGGTTTATTATGAGACACCCTGTACATACGTAGGCGGCGCTGTACTTGTATGTAGTTCCTTGTGTGCACGGTTCCGTATTGTTTCAGCTGTGCTTTTTCGCGGAATTGCGTCCCCTGAGCCTGGCCACGTTTCTGCTTCAAATTAGCGCTCAGCAACCGCCTTCCACGCAGCTAGCGGAGTTGTCGATAAACACGGATCAAATAGCCGCCCATGGAATTCCTCCGTATGTATGCCCTAGCCTAGGGCCCCAGAGTTTTATGACGTAGGGGCCTGTGGGGTAAACCCGGTCATGGGGTACCCAGCCACCTAAGCTTTTCTGAACTTGCCGCTTCAGCAAGTGATGAACATAGTAGCTCATTTGAAAGAGGAGAGTTCGAGGAATCGATTGATATATGTGTATCAATCGGTCCATTGGTTGCTGAGATATTCAACCCTAAAACTTTGGTGGCCGGATTTTCCCATGGCCGGGTTTACCTACATGTTGGCTTTCTGTGTGTTTTGATAATTGAGGTACTGTAGTGTGCGTCTTGTACAGGGTGTTCAACGTTCACAATATTCCAGCGGAAGGAGTGCAGCTGAAAAACGATTTCCTTACGACTCGGCATGATACAAAAACGGGGCTTATTACGGTACATGAACATACAGTACGTACGTGCGATTTTCATGCCAACCAATATGCGACACAGAATTGTACAACATGCACACAAATAGAGTGCACCCGATTTTTATTTATAGGCTGTGGATTACGTTGAAGATGAAGGGCAAGAGCGAAAAATGCAACTTAATTTCTACGAGTACAAGAATACACGAAGTGGAGCGTATCTATTTGCTCCAACCGGCCCAATCAAGGTTGGGTACTATGGGCTAAACCCGGACACGGGGTAAACCCGGGCACCTAAGCTTTTCTGAATTGCCTCGTCAGCAAATGATGAACGTGGTAGCTCATTTGATAGAGGAGAGTTCAAGGAATCGATTGGTAGAATACTTGTCTCAATCGGTGGTCGCATGGTTGCTGAAATATTAGGTGACCGGGTTTACCCCCGTGTCCGGGTTTACCCCACAGTACTTTACTATGTAGGTACAGTATGTACATATGTACAGTACAGTGAGTGCAGTAGTATGCATCATCCTTTTTGGCTATTGTAGTTTTATCACAGTGGATAGATAGATAATTGGTTCTCACGAGAGAAGTTCATTCATTCATCAGTATTTTCCGTTGCGTTGGATGTGAGTAGGTACCAAATTCTTTGCTTTAGCCATGGGAACTGACGTTTGCGCAAGTGGTACATTTGCGTGGGCCATTGGTCAGTGCAGTGCACAGTTTCCTACCACGCATTCATCATAGCATGAAAGTGCTTCATACCAAAGGTACTTTAGTATGTACTGTACGTACGTAACAGGCATTCCCACACCCACATTGATGCACAGGTTTACCCGACATCCATCACAGTACGTACTTCGTAATTTGCATACCACACGTCTACGTACACCATGTGCGCATTGTGTTTGTACATAGATGTACGAACATACACACGCCACCAACGTACAATGAAGTTTTTTGTTTCCGTCACTGCAGTTTTGAATTTTTCTAGGCGTTGAATCGAGGGAGCTGTACATGCGCAACGTAGTAGATATTCGGAATGTACAAAACACGGAAGTGGTGATACGTTTGGCTACTGACGTGCGAACGAAGGAGAATAGCTTTCATACGGACCATTTGGGCATGCAGGTATTCGCTGCTTGCGTTGTTATTATTTCTTCTGGGTCATCGCGAGGTGTTGGCCTCTGGTCATGGTCGGCTGAAGCGTCAAAGTCACGAGTTCATCCAGGCTGCTCCCATAGCACGATAACGAACGGATTCGTCGTCTTTGGATGAACTCGTGAGTTTGACGTTTCAAGTGGTCATAACCCGTAGCCACCTGCAAATTGCGCCGCACGGGCACGGCAAAGGTCCAAAGCCAATTCTCTTTGGACTATGGTGTACACCCTTATCTCTCTCTTTTCCTCCCCATGGTTCAGTGGTATTACCGCGCCATTCTTTCTTACCACGACCTGGTTCGAATCCCGCCTGTTCTTCTTTTCCAGATGCTTCGCCGTCGTTTCCATCCGCAGTCCCACGTGGAGACGAATTACTATCCGGTGAGTACGGCCGTAGTTTTGGACAACGTGCGCGAGAGGCTAACCGTACTGTGTGGACACGGACACGGGGCGACGAGACCGGCCGACGGAGTACTGGAAGTGATGCTGGACCGGATTCTGACCAATGACGACGGCAAGGGGTTAGGCTCGGACAGTCTCATCAGGGACAACCTGCCAGCCACCGCCCACTTTCGCATTCTGCTGGAAAAGAAGGCTGCGCAGATGCCGGTGGAAAAGGAAGAGGCAGAGGCGGAGAAGGTAAAAAAAGGGAAAGTTGGGCAAAGGGGTAAAAAAGTGTGTGCGATTTATTGTGTGGGAAGCATACAAACAACGAGTGTGCACTAAGCGAGTGCTTTCGGAAAACTCCGCATGATATGTAGAGGTAGGTGCACATATGTGTAGGCGTGTACTTTACGTATTATAACCGTTATATGGCAGCATACTGTGCCAGGGTTTACAGTGCGCTACACACGTGGTGAATTCACGGTGAGTTTGAACTTTGAGAATTTTGTTTTGAGTGTAGAGCATTCTCAATTGCTCCCAAGCGCGAAATTTATTTCACGTGTTCACACGTGGTGAGCTTCAAACTCCCGGTGAATTCACCGGCCTTCCTATGCTTCATCGCATACTTTCGGGGAATTCCTCGGGAGTTTTCTCGATACGTGTGCGGCGCCCTAGTGACAGAGAGACACATAGACAAACAGTATGCACATGCCATAACTAGTACTTACGCAAGCGGTTCTGAAAAGCAGCAAAAGATATTGTATGATGTATGCAATGCTTCTCACATATAATTTTAATTCTAGAACTATTAGCAGCAGCTACATTTTATGCACACGGGCACAAGAGAGAAGAGGATACAATACATAACATACACGTCTGCCTAACTACCGGTTTAGTTTCATGAGCACGAAGAAAAATCACTCATTAATTTACACAGCCGTTTCTGGCAGCACATCCAGTAGATGTGCCCAACTTCTTTGCCTTGTTACAACTGGACTGCTGGATGGTGTTGGTGAATGGACCATAAGATTACCACCACCATTGGCCATAAGAGATGAGTTTATTCTGCTCCTTCGATATCCTCGCAGAATGTCGTCTGCTCTGTTGTTGCTGATAAGGAGACTGTTGCAGTTGTAGTCAGGTTTGGATGCCATCGAGTTCATCTGTTTGCTCTTTTTTGTTTTGAATATAACCCACAGGTACAGGACGTTGACGCAGAACTGAGAGTAATAGAGCAGGTAAGAAATACTGGGTAGGGCGTAGGTGAGGACTTGTTGATCGGGTCCTGGTCTCAAGCCCCAAGTGCCACAGGCTCGAAGCAGATAGGCTGGCGTGTTCAGGGCTACATCGATGCTGGTGATGAGCAGATAGCGCTTGAGCTGCTGCAAGTGTGGTGGACCAGTGGGCAGTTGGTTCTCATTGCCAGTTAGCTTTCGGCTTGCTGTTCTTTTCCATGACATCTTGCTCATCGACAGCATAAACTCAGGCGATCCTCCTGCTTGCTGGCCCAGGAGCTTTTTCCACCACTGTTGCAGCCTTGCTTTTGGATGGTATGGCCATAGAATGACTCTCAGATTCAGAGCAACAAGCAGTATCACAGGGGAGAAGTAGGTCCAGATCAGCTCAAAACTGTGCAGCAAAACCTTGCTGTTACTGGATATGGCAGTTGTTTCACTGCAACTAGAAATCGCTGGCTCAAATTCAGTGATAGCCACAAACCAAAGTTGAAGCACTGCACAGACAGCTGCTGTAGCGATGAGGATGACCACTGGTTTCTGCAGGTTTTTATTGTAGAAATAGCAGATGGGATGAAATATGGCCACATATCGCAGTAGTGAGATGACCACCCAACACCAGATGGTAAACGCTGAGATGGTGTGGGTGAAAAACACAGAAAATTTGCAGAATATAGTCTTGATCAAATCTGATGTGTTGGCGTCAGTGAAAACAAACTTGGTGAAGAGCCAATGGGCACCAAGACTGAGTACACCAGCAATATCTGCCAGACACATGGCAAAAAGGGCCCACACTGATGCTGCAATTTTAGATGACTGTCGAATATGGGCCTTTCGTCGAAACAGCTCTTCAATGTAGAAGAGAACGCAAACGTTGAGCAGAAAGCCAACGATAATAACGCCAACCAGAGCGTAGTAGGCATACTGGGAGAATCTAGGATACCATGTTGGATAGTAGTACACATTCAGTGTGTCAGATGAACTGAAGTTGCTTTCGATTGATGATATATTGCTGGATGCCATTTCACTCTAGATTCTGGAAAGCGTCTTGTTGGGGCCTATTTTCTCGCTTCCAAACTGTCACACTCTTCAGTTGAAGTAATAATACATGGTAGGTATTACCATGCATGAGAAAAAATAGGGGCTTCAAGCTGTAAATTAGATCCGGCAGTGTATGCAGTGTGGAGGAAACTGTGGCAGTAGTGCTGGTTTGCTTCTACTGTACACATGTAATCCTTTTCTTTCCACCCTGCTGCTTCAGGCTTTCTTCTATAATTCCCTAAATAAATGAAGAGATCAGCATTTATGGCAGCACAGGCATGGGGTACGGAGTGATAAATGAGAGAATAGGGGATGCCATCACGCTTTCCTGCCATGAAGCTTCCTGCAAGAGCGCTTCTTATGTACACATAAGGTGTCTAATGACATGTTATACAGCGGCAGCTCAGTCGATATCTCCTTGCCATTGCAAATCTGCGGGCACAGTCTAAGGGCGCAGGGGTAATGGAACCAATTACTCATTTCCTATGTGGCCTTCTGTGCACTTTCTATGGCTGAAACTTTCTCCTCGTTAATGTGAGAGGAAAAGGCAGCTACAACAGTAGTCAGAGGCTTTTTATTGTGATTTTTTCTCTCTTAGGGCTCTACAGTCCTTAAAAATTAGATAGTTCTTCTTAACAATGTGCATTGCGCAAATTTGAAAATGATGTCAATATGTAACATCCATGTAAGAAAAGTAAATTTGCGCAAATGTTCATGTATGCGCTTTTTTTGCGAAGAGCTATTTTGTTGTCAAGGACTATAATTGGGTGGGATTTGTATTGTAATCTCCTTAGGCTTTATGTTTTTCTCTTTTGTGATACAAGCACAACAACAACCCACAACCCCCACACAAACATGCGAAAAGAATGCACTTTGTTGTCTCTGAAGCAGAATCAAGCTATTTTGCATTGAAAAGCCACTATTCAAGAAAAACAATGAGCTCATTACTACAGTAACCGTTAGTATACTGTTATATACTATGTGTGGCAAACTAGCTGGGGCGTTCACCGTCAGTTGTTTTGAATTTTCTGCTCTGCCCAGGCAGTGGGATAACCAGATGCAACAGCTAGCAGTTAATTGAATTTTGGTAGCTTATTGACCTGAGGCCTCCTTATCTATCTAGCAGAGAAAGAAATAAGAATTCAAGAGCAATCTTTTAAGACACAGAGCAAACTTCTCGTATATTACCCAGGGGGCTTTGAGGTAGAAAGAGCGTCTGGCTATGCTTTACTGAAACTTTTCCAAGTGACTTTGATGAAATGTTTTTCTTTATCTCATTATCAATCTTCAAGGATGATCAGCTGCAATAAAAGCTGATGGTTCATGCATATTTTATTTGATGAATATTGAATAGGTCATAACAATATGCCGTTCATCATGAGCGTAGGCCTATACATACGTAAGGCGTAGGCGCAACATAGGAAGTTAGAAAAAGAAAAAACATGGCGTCCCTGTATCCATGTGCCCGAATAAAACAGGGCCCATGAGGACCGACTTGACTTCTCATTCTCACACTATGCATATACAAGGTACAGTACATATTCACATTCAATAGTATTCAGATAGACCAGGGTTCATACCGTGTCTTGAATGTCTCGAACGTCTCGAAATTGTCTTTAAATTTGAAAAGTGTCTTGATTGTCTAGAAAATGTCTTTAAAAGTGATGGGTGTCTTGAAAAATTTAGCACTTTTTTCTGAGTTGAGTGCGAATGGATACAAAAATTTTTCTAGCGCACTGTGTGGAGTCACAAATTTTTTCTTGCGTGGTCTGTATGGGTGGTTTGGCGGGAATTTAGTACGGGAAGGCCGTGTATGAGCAATGTGAGAGTGAGAGTAAGCGTGCAATATTGCGAATGAATGGCTGTGCTACTGTGAATAATATAGCGAATAGCGATGGATCTATGTTAATCAGTAGTCAAGGGTGTGGTAGTGTACCTTTTTGAATCCTGGTAGTATTTTGATGACTTGAATACACTTATACCCACAGTGTGGTTCATCTACTGCTATCTGTTACATGTTTAGACACGATTTTTATGGGGATTTGTGTATGCATTTTCAAAAAATTTCGCCTTCGGCGGGACCAGGGGGCTCTGCCCCCTGGACCCCTGCTGGGGGCTTTGCCCCCAGACCTCCATTAGCCTCCGGCGGCTGGGGCTCCGCCCCAGACCCTGTTGGGGGGCAATTCGTACTCCCTACTAAGTGTCTTTAAAATGTCTTTAAAACGACTGAGGCCACCTTGGTATGAACCCTGTAGACACCTACCACAGTATTCATTATTATCTCCCCTATCGCTATTGTCTCTGTATGTCACATTCAATTTAGGGGCAAATGGCGCTTGTTACTTAGGCACAACAAAGTACATGATTACGGAAAAGAAAAGCATGACGGCCCTATTTACGGGTTGCGCTGAAAATTTCTAGGTGGTCGCGGGCTGACTCCTTTGTTCTATACTGATTTTCCGCCATTCTTGGATGTTGGCATTGAAAATGAAAATAAAGAGGAGTTTGTTCGCGACCACCCAGTAGGAAAGTCGCGTCTGATCAACGCGACGGCAGGGAATGAGACATGACATGGATATTAGCCTTGCTCAATAACAGAGTGCGTTGTTCTCAACCTGCCCGTGGCTAAGGTGCAGTATTTATCACTCACGCACACCACGCCTGAAGTAATTTTATTACAAAATTAACACAAAACATGTAAATTTTCGTTCTTTTTAAGTGTAGTGTAGATTTTGTAAAAAAAAATTACCAGGTGTGCTGTGCGTGAGTGTGATAAATACTGCACCTTAGCCACGGGCAGGTTGAGAACAGCGCACTCTGTTATCAGCAAAGCTAATGCGTATGTCGTACGTGACTTTTTCACACTACACATTCTTTTCGTTTTCCTTTCGTTTCAGACGGACAAAACGGTTCTGTATCACTCGGCGGCGGCTCATCACTCCCTGCAGCGTCTGCTCTACCCTGCGACAGTGCTGCACGAGACAGCTCTGAATCAGCAGCCGGCTCAGCAGCAGCCCGCCTTCTCCTCCATAGAGCACACCTTCCCCTGTGACTATCAGCTGTTGACAGTGAGACCTTTGCCCAATCCTGCGCATAGACTGCTGATTCTGCACAGGACGGCACTGGATTGCACGCTGGCGGCACAGAAAGTGGCCGCGGAAGTTTGCGAGGATCAGTCCGAGGTGAGCAGAAGCATCAGCAGTTTTTTAGTTTGTACGTATGCACATGCTACAGTTCATACTACCTACCTACTATGACTTATGTAGGGTAGCGTGGGGCAAAACCACCCATGGGGCAAATCCGCTTTTACCCCGCTAACTTGACGACCTAGGCCTGATGGAGGTAAAAGCGCGTTATAGGTGGGCGGATTTCCTTCACGAACGGTTTTGCCCCACGCTTCCCTACAGTAGTGCGCTACACACGGAGCGAGTAAACTCACGGGGAAATCCCCGTACGTATGCGATGAAGCATAGGGAGGCCAGTGAATTCACCGTGAGTTTGAAACTCACCGTCGTGTGAACACGTGAGAAAAATTTTGCGCCTGGGAGCAAGTGAGAATGCTCCACACGAAAAATAAAACTCAAAGTTCAAACTCACCGTCGAATTCACCGTGAGTTTACTCACCACGTGTGTAGCCCACTAGTGTCTACATACTTTAGTAGAAGCACGGGTAACGGTTTTTTCATAAGGTGAGCTGCTCGTTTTAAACCTCAGCATTTTTTGAGGCAACATTACACGTGTAGCCTGTAGCGGTATAGGTCATAGGCCTATTCGCCTTTCGCGATAACGCTGTGCGTGATTTCGCAGTGCACTTAGCTAACTTGCACTTTTTAGCACACTACCAAAACTCGCCACGTAGTAAATTTTTTTTGCGTACTCCTAGAGCGCGTGCTCTAGGAGTATGTGGCAGAAAACAAAAACTGCCACGTACTCCTAAAGCGCGCGCTCTAGGAGTACACAAAAATTCACTACGTAGCGAGTTTTGGTAGTGTGCTAAAAAGTGCAAGTTAGCTAAGTGCACTGCGAAAATCACGCACAGCGTTATCGCGAAAGGCGAATATTATATTATTGCTGTGCAGTGAACAGGAACCTTGTTTCTGTCGAAAATGTCGGATTTTATTCCGACTTCTGAAATTGATTAGATGTCGCGTCCTTGACAACGGAAAATGACAGTTAGGAGAAGTTCGTAGGCCCTCAGGAGGAGCTTTCTTTCAACTTGCCGCGGGCAGTCACTTAGTTGAAAACGCACGAATGAATAGGACACATTGAAAACAGTTATAATATTTCATCTGTCATCTTTATTCGCCACTTGCGCTCTAAAGAAGGATCACCGTATTTTTGGATGTAGGCCTATATCCCCCTGAGTATATCCCCCAGTGTATAACCCCCATTGGCAAAACATAAATTTTGTCCTATGTATATCCCCCCTGGTGTACAACCCCATGTACTGGAAGGTACGTACCTAACCTACCTATGTAAGCTGGTCATAAGCTAGCTATAGCTACTGCTACACCATGCTACCATGCCTATAAGCTTAGCTGAGCATGTCTTATACTACTAGAAGAACCCTACACCCAAAAATACGGTATTGCTGGTCGCGAGCTCCGACTCTGCTCTGGTTTTCAGCGCCATCAATTAAAAATATGCACTGAAAAACAGAGCAGTCGATTCGCGACCACCCATAATTCTTAGCACAAGTAGCGGATATGAGTGCCAGTTAGTTACCGGAATGATCGGGGTGGTGTTTCATCTGCTACGTTATGCATTTTAAATTGCAGGAGTCTGCATCTGAATTTCTGAGTGCCTTGGCAGTGACGGAGGTGATGGAGACGCAATTGACTGGAGTGGTGGACGTGGGCAGAATCTCCGATGTGAAGCAGCTGCTTCGCATGCCCGCCATGGACATCAAAGCCTTTCGCTTAACGCACAAGGACGCCCCCGGCTAAACCACTGGATGTTTGCGTCCAGGTACAGAGTAGGGTACGGTGGGGTAAACCCGGCCATGGGGTAAACCCGGCCACCTAAGTTACTTTGTACTTGATGTTTCAGCAAGTGATGAACCAAATAGCTCATTCGAAAGAGGAGAGCTCAAGGACTCGATTGTAGTAATATTTATCTCAATCGGTCCATTGGTTGCTGAGATAGGCAGCCCTGAAACTTAGGTGGCCGGATTTTCCCATGGCCGGGTTTACCCCATCGTACCCTACGTACTGTACGTGTACCTATGTACTGTGTACGTACGTATGCACAATACTGTAGGTTTAGAATTCATGTATGGCATACGGTATGTGCAGTATAGCCGGTTGCTGGAGGAAAGGGACTACGCCCGTTTTGCGCGGAATAGTACACGCTTCTCACTGCTGTGGAAGTGGAACCATACATACATTTGTAACGTACTGCGTACGTATGTATGGCAATAGCGTCCGAGGCCAATAGTGTACGTACATTAAGTTCTAGGTATTATACGGCGAGTTTAGTCAATATGTCTCCGGACCGGTACCTGGTGGTGTGCCTAAGTCCACAGCTGTGACCGAGGGTAGCCGGTTCGATTCCCGTTCGGTCCTAGTTCTCTCCCCCTATACGTGGCCCGGCTATCGCCATACGGAACGCGGCACGTCACACATTCTACATATTATGTACTACGCAAAACGGTCTCTTTTCCCCAGCAACCGACCATGTTGCATTTTGGGGTGATTGCTTGATTTTTGTGAGACTACTGAGACACGATCATGTCATGTCATGGTACACACACATTACAGGCGATAATAATTTATTGTTGTCGTGTCTACTGATGCTTTATTTGAGTTTTGTTTCGCGCATTCGTCTTAATACTGTTCGCTGCTCTCGATGAAATCTTCGCGTTTTGGGCTGTGATTATTTGAGGTATGTATGCATACATTATACACTGTACCTTTACATTTACCGGAACTTTCTTTGTCAAAGTACTAGCTAGGCTAGGTACCTATGCTGTAGAATCAAAAGCTTACTATAGTAAGGTGTTGTGTTGTTGGCATTGATTTTGTGTACATTCGACTGTATTTCGGAATAGTAGTAAGCTATTATGTGATGAAATTGAGCTATATTATCATGCATTGGGATGGTAACAGGTGAGGTGAAGGATAAGGGTTATACATGAGTGGCTACATATTCGAACAATTGGTTGTTATTTCTCAGCTGGAATAGTCTCGATGTGATGTGTGTTGGAATGAGTTTTGTTTCGTTTCAGGTCAAAACTTGAGGTTGATGATTTCTATTGTTCCGTGCAAAAATGCAAAGTTAATCCCTGTTAGCTTTGATCAAGCAGCATCAGTTCTTTCAAAACGATTTTGTTGTGAACAAACTGGTCCCCATGTTCAAAATTTTTTATTTTACCGTAGAATTTCTGTTTTTGTTTTGCTGCTCTACAGTTAGTACTTTTAGCGTTCTTGTCAATGTGATAATTAGTGATTGTCAAACATCATTTTCTTTCATGTGCCTAAAGCCGGCAACTGTTATGAACAAGCGGAGTTGTACGTGCGATAGTGCTTTATTTTCAGTGCTGTAGTGTAGTTGATTGCTTGCTTTACGTCGTGAGTATACCAGCTATGCGTTACCAAGAGTGTAGCAGAAATATCCAGTGAGAGTAGTTTTTGCGTCTCTTGGGCGTTTGCCCGTGCTGCGAAAATTATAACACGCCTCACGCTGGGTAGTTTATAATGGAAATCGCGCATCACGGGCAAACGCCTCTAGAACTCTGTCAACTGGAAAAACTATAAAATGCATACACATATGTACACGAAAGTTTAAGTCAGAACTTCGTCGATTCATATGCTTCATCAAAATTATGCTTGTCGCAGTTTTGGATCTGCTGTATATTGCTATGTTCAGTAAAGTCAATTGTTTGTTTGTGCCTTTTTACTATGTTAGTAGAAGCTAAATGTGATTGTCTGAGTATTTGAGATGGGCTTTTCAGTACTATGATGCATATCTTTTGAATGTGAATTCCTTGGTTGGTATTTTCCCTCTATGTTTGATATGGAATGGATGATAGTGATTATAATGGTGTCATGATTGTGTTAACGCCTCCTCTATTTCGCCTCGCCGCGATCAAAATGCGACCCCCGCCGACAAAATTGACAAAGTTTCCAAACGCCATCGGAGGTTCACTGATTGCATTTTGGAACAATTGTTTGAAAAAAATGCGACCAAAATTCACTAATGCGATCGCATTTTGGTCGCCGCGACCATCGAAATAGGGGAGGGGTTAACAGTTTTTCTTCCAAGTTTTGATAAGAATCAAGATAAAGTGTCCTGTTCCATGATGATAGTAAAATCTCATTCATTCGCACCATTTTGGTTGAGCCATTGACCTCACCGGTTTGTATGTTTCAGGCGCCGGGCATTAGGCACAGGCAAACGCCTTGCGCTTACATTTGAGTACTGTGAATCACATCTCACGCAACAGTATTCCAGATGTTGCCTCGGGGAACTTTTTGTTTGAAATATGTATTATAATAATGAATATCTGGGCTGTGGAGCAAAAAGATGACTCATTCATTTGTGTACATAGAACTATAAGAATACTTGTTAAAACTTGATGCAGCCCTTCACTCGCTTTTCTTCCACCGGTGGATATGGTAATGCTTATCTTAGCTTTTCGTTGCTTGAAAGTAAGGTTGCTATCAATCCAGTGGCGTCAAAACAAGAAGAGATAGCTGCAGCCGGTCATAAGCAGCAGCCAGAAGTTTGTGTTCCAACTGAATCTCACTTGAACCTCATTCAGTAGCTGGAGAGCTCGCAGGAATGATTGCTCCCTACTTGAATGTGCGGTAATGCTGTTGTATTTTGCTTGTCTTTTTGCGCGCATTTCGTACGTACTATGTACTTGCAAGACGAATAATTAACACGACCCAGGCATGATTTTACTACTATACTTTGGTCACTTCCTGCTGGCTGGCTACTTACTCTGTAGCCGCTTTGATGCAGTAGAGTGCACAAGTCGGCTTTCTCTCATTAGGCCGCTTGCAGACGGCTTGAGCTTGAGCCTACGACGATTTTCAAAATGGGTCTGAAATTTCCTTCGTCTTGTGTACAATGACCCAGCTAAATTTCCTATGTACATATACAGAATAGTATCTCCATTTGTATCTCCTTGCCAAGGTTGCCCATTTCTGTACGTGTGTTAGCAGCCTTATGCATGGTAGAGTGGACAGAAGCGGCGCGTGGGTTGTACATAGCGGCCTTTGTATGTGTACAGACTGTGCTACCAGTCGCCAGCCGACTCTTCTCTTCTCTCCCGTCTCCCACCCAGTCGATAGTAGAGTTATACAGAGTGTCTCATAATAAACCGTCCACCTTTCCGTGCATGTAACTCTGGAACCACATCTTAGATTTTCATGCGGTTTTTTGTATTTTGTTGCCAAGGCTTCAACAAGTAAGTGTACAAAATTTCAACTATGTGGTCCACATACTTCGGGGACTACGACGGTTTGAATCTCGAAGCTCAAAATCGACGTTTTCCTTTACTATGGAGAAAATATCGGTTTTAGTTTTTCAAGATACCCTGTTTCATGCGTTTGCTATGCTGGTACTGGGGATAATGCATGAGATATACATTTCCTAGCATTTTGGGACATCTTTCTTCATTACGAGGCTAATTTTATTATGAATCATGCACAGAATTACCCCTAAATCGGCACTACCACTTCGAAAAACCTTGTTTTTGACCGCTGGAGGAAAAAGGTGTTTGAGCAGCTTCCACTGGGCCTAGAAAGCTAAAATTTTGTACACATCTCAGTTGAAGCCTTGGCTACAAAATAGAGAAAACCGCATTAAAATCCATGGTGTGGTTCCAGAGTTACATGCACGGGAAGGTGGACGGTTTATTATGAGACACCCTGTAGAAGCCCTACCTAAGAACGCGTGTCTCACTCTGAAAAGTTGGTGCCGCCCTTTGAGAGTCTCCAACTGGCCGCCCGCCAGGCCTAGCACAATTTACGTGACGCGGGTGGTCCAATGGAACTTTAGGCAAGTAGTAGGGTACTGTGGGGTAATCCCGGACACGGGGTAAACCCAGACACCTAAGCTTTTCTGAACTTGCCGCTTCAGCAAATGATGAACATGGTAGCTCATTTGAAAGAAAGAGGAGAGTTCAAGGAATCGATTAAAATATGTACTTGTCTCAATCGGTCGTATGGTTGCTGAGACATACTAGGTGTCCGGGTTTAGCCCCATATCAGGGTTTACCCCACAGTACCCTATTTTATCCCTTCACCCATCTCTACCATCATGATACGGCACCCTTCCTTTAAAAGCCAGCGCATATTTTTTTGCATGACTATGCCGGAGCACAGAGGTTGGCTGGCATCAGCTGGCATATGGGTGTGTCCGTGACGTGATTCTTGGTTGCAAAAGCAGCGTCTGGACCAGGGTGGGGCTGAATGAAGTCAATGCGCCCGGCGTCCATCCATCGGCCTCCCTCTTGATTGTTGGCGGCACCGATTGTTGGATAAAACTCTTCTGGTGGCGGCGACTATCCCTGATAAGCGCGCGCGCGTAGAGGCCTACGTAGGTACATTGCTATGCAATAATACGGTAGAGTAGTGTAGTACATAGTAGCAGTTAGCTAGCTATTATAGCAGCTTTGTTGTACGTACGTATAGCTTTAGGGGGCAGTTGAAGCTGCAGTTCAACCAACAGAGACTGCTAGCCGGGTGTTGGGAGCTGCTGGCCGATAGAGTAGAGAGTTTCCTAACTTCTCAACCCCGCACACCAACCAACCGGCGAACAAAACTATCCATCGCGCGCGCGAGGGTGGAAGGAGAGGAGGGCAAGAGGAGGAAAAGCCTTCAGCTAAGCGGTAAAGCTGCTAAATAATGGCATCGGCTAACAGCTGAAGCTTTACGCAGCAGCGTGTACATAACGGCGCACCCCGAGGCGGTTATGAGTGAGTAAGAAAGAGAACGGCTGGCGAACTCTGCGGCGCGGGTGAGGCGAAAGATTGTAACGGAAAAGACGAGGGCAACTGCGCAAAACGCTGCAGGAAGCCTCCCATCGCACTTCAAGCTGCGTGTGCGCATCTGCCAGAAGAAAGGGCAGGCAAGCTTCATTCAGTCTCTTCTCTCTGCTTGTTTGCCCGTTGCTGGCTTGTTGGCATTGGGTGCGAGAACCGTCTATTCTGTATTATTATCAACTGGGCTGCTTTTGCTTTCAGCTTCTGCGCTTCTGGGTTGCCCCAACCCGACGGCCCTGGATTTAAGGTCCAGCAAAGAAGAAGGAAAGTATCCACCAAAGGGAAACCAGCAGCGGGACCAGCGAGGAAGCGAGGCGGACGGCGCCGCTAGGCGTTGAAGGACTGACTTATTTACTGCTGCAGCTTTTATTTGGAATAACACCTTCCGGCGCTGTTTTGTTGTTAGCTGGATGAGCTACTATTAGCTAAGGCGACTTCTCAGCGCGCAACTGTAGCCGAAAATATCTGCTACCGTTGCTCAACGAGAAGATAAGAGAAGCAAAATGGATGCAACAGAAGAAGATGCGGAGCTGCAGACGATTTCGTGCTGCAGCAGTTCTGCAGCTCCCTCTACTCCCTCATCAACTGCTGCACCAATGAGAGCGGAGGTGCCCGATAGGAATGATTCATCGTTGACAACTACTGCAAGTGTCAGAAGACGGCCGAGAGTGACCACGACGCCCTCTAGGGAAATTAGGATATGGTCTGCAGCTTCCACTGCACTCCCCTTTTCTGTTTCTTCAACTTCGACAACCCTACTGCACTTTTGGTAAGCCTGACAAGAATGCTTAGTCCTATCGCTACGGTGCATCACTCCAAGGACGAGCCATTGAATGTTGTCCTAATTGAAATTGTTTTGCCTTTCAGGATATGTATCAGCCTTGTCTTTTTGCTCTCATTAGTCTCCTGGTCAGATGCTGTAAGTCTGAATATTGTTTGTTTTGACGATTATTGCTTGCCCCATTGTGCCTTTGGTGAAAGGTGCGAAAAGGTCTTGAGGGGACTGTTTTTGTTCGTCTGTGGTGGGTGACCCTAGCCAGCGGCTCCTTGTACGAACCCGTGGTGGCTTCACATCACATTCCTTTCGGTGCAAACTTGCAACAGTATGATTCAATTCACGCTCTATCTTGCGGGTTTTTGTCCAATCGGATGTTTGTTTGCTCTGCGTTACAGTGACTAGATGCACTTTTTGTTGCCATTGCATAATTTTCAAAGGCATGCATAAAGATTAGAACTCGATCGAACGGGAAATCTTGGAGCCGAAGCAGCCCGGCATGATATCGGAATGTTGATTTGATTCAGAGCAGATCCTGTTCTGTGGTGTCTGCCCTGCCGTGCCTTGAAGGAGTTGTGAATGTCAAATCCGAAAGGCGCAAAAGTGAGCAGTCAGTCGCCTGCCTCGTTCATTTCACCTCGTTCTTGGTCGGATCGGGGTGAATATTTGTTGTTTTGTTCCTTAGGCAGATACCTCTAAAGATCATCAGTCATTAGGTTACTGCTAGCGCAAGATCGAAGCGGCAGAATGGCGGCAAAGCAAGAGAAAGACTGCTCCGGCGCGCTTTTTCGCCTCCCCCTTTCTGCTTCTGTGAAACATTCTCGCTTTTCCTTACAATTTCTGAAACAACTGGCTGCTCTAAGACTCGAAGTGTGTATGTTTTGAAGCTGTTTCTAAGCTTGTACTACACAGAATAATAGGCGTCAAATGCACTGTGTAATAATACAAGCTAACGCAGTTTGTGTGCCATAATGCAATGCAAGTGCGGGTCACCGATACGACACCCTACGAAGCACCAAACAGAGCAGTGCAGTTCTACTGACGGTGACTGCAGTATTTATTCTCCTTTGGCATATGGCATGAAGCATGACACCGAATAATTATTGTCGCACCCTATTGTCGTCGAAAGTTTTATGGCGGCGATAACAGGGTTGCATTGCGAAGCAGTTAGGGGGAAAAGCAAGCGTTTCTTTTGAGAAGTTGTTGCACTTGGATGCGGGTCTTATGTCGGCAAAAAGACTGGTCGGTTTTACGGTGTGTTTTCCAGTGGAAAATTTGTTTGCGCTCGGGTTTGAGTGCCCGTTTCAAGTTCGGACGATTTGCCAGGTCCATACTACTCAAGGACAAAGCAGGCATCGCCAGAGAAAAGATTTGTCCTATTATGGCGCTGTTTGCACGCAAGCTACACGTTTTTCAGAAGGTTTACGGATGTCGTCAAATAATCTTGACTTTGACGCGCCGTGTGGCTGCCAAATAACACGCGGCAGAGGGCAGCATCTAATCTGAAAATCTCAGCCCCAAGTAAACTCATTCCTTTTTCTTTTATTTTCCTTGACGATACGGGAAGGAGCCGTCATTATTAGGACACAACATTACTACTCCATCTCCCTACCGATCTTTTCGCACCTTCGACCAAATAAATGGCATGGATGCATTGGGTTACTGTAGTTTGAGGTGACGCAATAAATTTTGTACTCAGAATTTCCGTTCCGGATCTAGCAAGGAGGATTAGTCCGTGCCTATACTTTTGAGTGTCCCCTCGTCGCACTCCACGCGTGCTCTTTTTTTCAGGCGAAACGCCCGACAGCAGGAAACGAAGCGGAAAAAAGAAAAAGGAAAAAAATCTTCTCCCCCCCCCCAAACACCAGACCGGGGGAACGCCAATAAAGCCGTACTTTCTCTCTTTTCCTTCTCCCCCCCTCGCTGCCGGGCTTCCGCCAACACCCCAAGCTGGCCTCAACAGGTGACGCAAGAAAATCTTGGTATGTATGTTCTTTTTTCAGCAAACAATATGCCGCGATTGCTCTAAACGGAACTGTTACTGCGTTGGAGAGAAAGGATCGATGGTAAGCTAAACTCTAACTTGTCAGCTTATTAGTGACCGCACGTAGGATGCACAAAGCAAACTCTGCATACGCAACGTTAAGGCATTCGCAAGTTCATTCTTCCTTCAGCTCACTCAACTTTGACATATGATTTTCAGGCGCAATGTTGTCAAAGCCTCGCTAATATTGTTGATTTTAAAGGGGCGTTCGGGGTAAAAATTTACGTTACAAGGCATTAGCCGTAGAGTCTCTGTTGACATTGTGTCTTCACCTTCAGTCAGCAAAGTCAGCTGTAAGCGGGGGTGGAGAAGAAGGGAGCAGTTTTAAAGCCCAACAAAACTTTAGCAGTTTCGCTGCTTGAACAAAACCCAGGCAGCTGCTGGAAGACTTTAATATTGCGACCTAAACTGCGGTTGGGTTTATTCTGAAACAACTGTATCAAGTGCGTTTCGTAACCGGCGGATTAGTCCTAAACTGCGCTGAACCACCAAAATCAACACATTAGAATAAGGGGACGGCGTAGAATTGGGTGCCGTTGCCGTATATTAATTCTGCTTTAGGCTCTTAAGGTTATGCAATCGTCATAGTACGTACATGCTGACGGGCACAACATGACAGCACAAACACACAACGACTGTGCAGTTACGTACTGTACGTATACACAAGCATCTTGCACGTGGTGTTTGTTTGTGAAAACTTGTCGATTTGTTTCAGGGCTCTCCTGGTCTGCAAGGGCCTAGGGGACAGAAAGGCCTGCGGGGGTTTCCAGGGCCTGAAGGCCTGTCTGGACCAAAGGGTATCAAGGGAGATCCTGGACCAACAGGTCCGATGGGTCCAAAGGGTGATAGGGGAATGATCGGTGTGCCTGGATTTGCTGGAATTAACGGTCTTCCGGTAGGTTGCCATATTATTGCATACTCGGATCTCATCAAAATTATTTGCGCCATGAACATAGATACATATATGCATATAGCACGGAGGCACGAATGTTTTAGGGTCCTCCAGGTTTACCTGGACCACTTGGAGCTCCTGGACTGGATGGATGCAACGGAACTGATGTAAAGACTTCATTACTTCATTAATTATTATAATTTATCCAGCAGCGATGATGGGCCTCTTACCGTACTGCGAAAAATTAGAAAACTATTCACGGATTTTTGCTCCATTTGATCATGTACAGTATGTAGGGTACTGTGGGGTGAACCCGCCATGGGTAAATCCGCCCGCCCAACGGTAGGGCGGACCCGACCAAACCTACCTAACTCATCTCCCCTACCCCTCCCCTTCAATGCATTGCATTTCTAAACACGCATAAAGGAGCGAAAAACTTATACCCCCCGTTTAATCCCCGGGGGACACCGGAGACTTCCCCCTCCCGGAAGTCCAAAAACAGTTATCTTACAAACGCCCCCCCCCCGGACCAGAACCCCCCCTCAGCACTACACTTCTGAGCAGTTCTAGCCCCCCCACAGAATAAATAAAATAAAAAAAAATAAAAGTTTATCAAGAAAAAAGAAACAAAAAATAACCCCAAATACAATGAAAATAATGCCCTATACTAAAACAAAAAAATACAGAAAATAAAAAAAGCAACAAAAAACAAAAATTAAAAATACTAAAAAAAAACCAAAAAAGCCACACAAACAGGAACAAAAAACAACAAACAAACGCCCAATAATGATCCTATTAAACTTGTATTTCTAAATTTCGCATCACGGGCACAAGCCCAGAGGCAAGAACTCTCGCTGGATGGACTATCGTTATATGTTCATATATACGTAGTTTGTGATGCTGCTGTGCACACACATTATTTGGTTCACTTAACGCATACGTAGTATACCCTAGTTTGTGTGATGTTTTAAGGGTGCGCCCGGTATTCCCGGTCGAGTGGGACCTCCGGGTGCTACTGGATACCCAGGGGTGCCTGGTGGCCCTGGACCTAAAGGAGAGCCGGCCATTGGCCTACCCGGTGTCAAAGGAGAACAAGTAATAAAAATTTCTACCGTTTTCCACCACGAACATACATTGTAGCCTACCTGTACTTGTACCATACATATTTACGTTTACATACCACCGTTTACGTTTACGTACATACGTAGGGCATACAATCACAGTACCTATAAATGTTATGTGAAAATAAAATATCCCACTTTTTAGGGTGTACCTGGTCGAGATGGCATGCCTGGTTTACCCGGTCCACCTGGCATGGATGGATTACCTGGAGAAAAAGGAGCTAGAGGCGACGTAGGACTTCCGGTAATTACCAAACCACGCGCTATGCTGTATTGTGTGTATGTATGCATGTACGCGTAATACGTACCGACATACGGCACTACACTACACAGACTGTACAGTATATATCGGTACATACGCACGTTTTTATATGTGGCTTACTGTGCTTTAGGGACCACGAGGACCACCTGGCCTAAAAGGTGCAACTGGCAACCCTGGAATCGGCTCAGAGGGACCAAAAGGAGAACAGGTTCGATCATCGATCACTATTGTCTTTGCATGTCCTACAGTACTGATGTGTACATAATGCAATGGGTGAGAATTTTATCAGCCTCTGACAGCTGCAGTTGCGCCTTGGTAAGCCATATTGATGAAAGGACCATCGTGTATAGCTTGGGGAGAAGAGAGAAAGGAAGTGGCTTCATTCACGTCCATAATGTGCTTATTGTAGGGCGACCCTGGTTTCGCGGGACCACCGGGTCCACCCGGGGATCGACCGATAGCCTTTACAGGCAGCAAAGGCCTCATCCTCGGCCCACCCGGTTACCCGGGAGGAAAGGGGGAAAAGGTAATGGTGAACAGTGCAGTTGTGGACTGACGTTTGTGCCGTTTTATGTAGGGCGATCCCGGCCTACCGGGTCAGCCGGGTCCGCCTGGCCCCCGGCTTCAGGTGACGGGGCCCCGAGTAGGCCCCCAGGGCTACCCTGGTATGAAAGGCGATAAGGTACTTCATCAGCTCGTATCACGGTGTAGTCGCCTACTTCGGGTGCTTCTTTCTATGCTCATAACGTTTTACTGTAGACTTTAGTTTCACCATACGGTCGTGGGTGTTTTCTTCTTGTTATGTAAAATAGCTGTTAGAAAGCGCTTTCGCATCTTTCGCAGAATTTATTGGATGAACGACAACTAATAAAAATTTATTCATTGCCGAAAACTGATTTAGTAATCAAAATTACAGATTTTTTCCTGTACTCTTCATGCTCTTTCCCACTTTATCAGCTTTTTCCTGACAGTACATATTTATTGACTGCCCTTTGCCGCTTGTTACTTCCTCGTCCAATCATGCTGCCAATATTTACAAAGCATAATTCGTCTGTGTTTCAGGGTGAACCAGGTGAGGCTGGTCCTAGAGGATATCCCGGTCGCGATGGTCAAGCTGGAGTCCCTGGCCTACCTGGCATGAAGGGAGAGAAAGGCATTGCCGGACCTGCTGGCCCTAGGGTGCGTTGCGTACTGATGATGTGCCAATTTCAATGTTATTGCGGACTACGGTCCATGGTGCTTTCCACATTGTACCGGTTGTATTGTTGACTTTGACTGATTGCAAAAAAGGCTGATTTGCTTTTAGGGAAAAGAGGGCAGACCTGGCCAGTTTGGTGCACCTGGCATGAAAGGCGACCATGGACTGGATGGCTTACCCGGGATGCCCGGTCAACCAGGGCAGAAAGGCGACACCGGGCCACCAGGCTTCGAAGGACCAAAAGGATCCCTAGGCCCACCTGGCCCACCAGGGGTAAGCGGGAATATTGTTTCGCATGAGTACTGTACGTATATGTAAGTGTCTAAACTGCATGCATACATCTATTACGTATGTACTAGGGTACTGTGGGGTAAACCCGGACACAGGGGTAAACCAGGACACATAGTATATCTCAGCAACCGTACGACCGATTGGGACAAGCCATCTGCCAATCGATTCCTTGAACTCCTCTCCTCTTTCCTTGAACTCTCCTCTTTCAAATGAGCTACCATGTTCATCATTTATTGAAGCGGCAAGTTCACCGACCCCCATGTCCAGGTTTACCCCACAGTACCCTACAGCATAATAAATGGTTGTTTGTGTAGGGTGGAAAATTCAGCGATGGCCCACCCGGTCCTCCTGGCTTACCTGGCCGGCCTGGTCTACCCGGATCGCCTGGCAACGATGGCTATCCAGGGCTTTCGGGTCCACAAGGACCTCCTGGCTACATGGGTGGGCCTGGCTTGCCTGGTCTACCAGGGCAGGAGGGCCCACCGGGACCCCCTGGAATGAAAGGCGATGGTGGAATACCCGGGCGTCCAGGCGTCATAGGTCCACCAGGGTTGGCTGGCCTTCCTGGTCCCAAAGGAGAGCCGGGATTCAGGGGAACACCTGGCCAGAGCATCCCTGGTTCTCCTGGCAACGATGGTGTTCCAGGCTTGAATGGACTGTCCGGGATGAAAGGAGAGCCAGGAGTGCCAGGGCTGCCAGGTATGTACGTATGTATGTACAATACATGTACCTAGTACAGTCTACGGTATGTGGATGTGCAGGATGACCTACATGAAATATGATTGTATACAGTAACCTCTTTGTATGGATACGCACGTACGGTATGTACAACACAGCTACTCGTTTTTGCCCCATGCCAGTTTATGCTAATTTGTATCGTCTATACGTACTATACCTCTCCGTACGTACGCCCGGCGCTGTTTATTGTCATCGCAAGTGCATTCGCCGTATTTGCTTCCTGCTGTTGCAAAACGTCGTCGCATTTTTGCTTATTTGCCATCGAAAAATTGCGAGAAACTTGTTTTTTTGTATGTTCAGGAGCCCCTGGTGACTCGAAGCATGGTCTACCAGGCCTTCCCGGTCTACCGGGTCAACCTGGACCCAAGGGCTATGATGGTCGCGATGGGATGCCTGGCCTGCCTGGTCTACCTGGGATGAAAGGAGACCGCGGGGGCACCTGCGACTTTTGCAGTCCGGGCGTGAAGGGAGAGAAGGGAGGACGTGGGATGGATGGCCTACACGGACCGCCCGGAGAACGGGGACCAGCTGGTCTGCCTGGACCAATGGGAGAAGCTGGAGACGATGGCTTTCCTGGACCACCAGGCCGTATTGGCCCACCGGTAGGGCAGGACAACTTACGTACAGATTTTTCTCTTATTTATTGTAATTTGTGCGCGTTGCGTATTTGAAATCTAACATACATAAGGCAAGGGATATGCATGTTATTATATTTTTTATCCTTTAGGGTCCTTCTGGCCTACCGGGACTCGACGGACCACCAGGTCAAAAGGGCGAAACATCGCAAGCTGTTGGTGTGCCTGGTCCTCGCGGCTTACCCGGTTTTAAGGGTGAGCCTGGACTACCTGGAATCCATGGCAAAGAAGGCCCACCTGGTCCTGTAGGCCCTCCTGGATCTCCTGGAATGCCAGGCCTAGCTGGAATGAAAGGAGAGCCTGGACTCTCGGGCCTACCAGGTCGGCCAGGCAAAGACGGACTGCCTGGCTTTCCGGGTGAAAAAGGGCTTCCTGGCTATGGCCCACCTGGATTGTCCGGTCCACCTGGCATCAAAGGGGACGCTGGTCTGCCTGGGATGTCTGGCCTTCCTGGGATGAAGGGAGAAAGAGGTAGGGACATTGTACTATGAATGACATGTGATCCAATTCAGCATATGAAAATTTGTGCCATCCTGTAGACGTACGTACTTATGTACAGGTCCCATGCCCATCATCGATCAGCCTGGACCACCCGGCCTACCTGGCCAAGATGGTCTCCCTGGCATCAAGGGTGAAGCTGGATTTCCTGGACAACCAGGCCGCGATGGCCCACCTGGTCTACCCGGTGCTCCGGGCTTCAAAGGTGATGCAGGTCTGTCTGGCCCGCCTGGTCTGCCTGGTCTTCCTGGAGATGTTGGAGAAAAGGGCGGGCCTGGCCTGTCCGGAGCCCCTGGATTTCCCGGAATGAAAGGCATGGATGGGCTACCTGGAATACCAGGCCAGCCAGGGATGAAAGGACAACCTGGACTGTCCATGACTGGTCCTCCTGGCCCACCCGGTTTCCCAGGAATGAAAGGCGATGGGGGCCTACCTGGAATGCCTGGGCTGCCAGGTGAAAAGGGACGTATGGGTGTACCTGGCATCAGAGGGGAGAAGGGCGACGGAGGTCTACCTGGAGTACCCGGCATGTCTGGCCTTCCTGGCCAGAAGGGTGAAGCTGGTTTCCCTGGCCAACCTGGCAAAGAAGGAAGACCTGGCCCGCCTGGTCTCAGTGGACCACCGGGCTTTCCTGGCCAAAAAGGAGATGCGGGATTGCCGGGCATACCTGGCGCCATGGGAATGAAAGGAGACGATGGTCAGCCTGGCTTACCTGGAATGCCTGGAGACTCCGGAATGCCCGGCCTACCGGGAATGAAGGGAAACTCTGGTCTGCCTGGAATGCCTGGCATGAAAGGTAAGATTTCGACTGCATCAAAGTCGTCCACATTTCCTGAAAATGCATTACAGTACTTTATACGTACGTAAGATTGCTGCGGGGGATGAGGAGGAGGCGGCTTTTTTTTGCTTCCTGGGATGTGGGGGGGGTTGGGGGGGGGGGGGGTTTTTTTTTTTTGATTTTTTTAAAAACTTTTGCATTTAACTCTCTCACCCCCCTTCCTGCCTTCTCACCACAACTTTCCCCCCTTTTCACCCTTTTTTTTTTTTCCCACTCCCCTTTTTTTCCCACAAAAATTTCCAATTTCACTCCCTCTTTCCCCCCCCCCATCCCACCTATTTTCTCTCTTCTTTTCACCCCCACCCCATTTTCCACTCTTTTTCACTTTCTTCTACACCCCCCCTTTTTCTTTCCCTTTTTTTTTTTTTCTTTCCCTTCTCCCATTCGTCTTTTTTTCTTCTCTTCTCTTTCTTCTCCTTTTTTCCCCTTTTCCCGGTTATTATTTTTTTTTTCCTTTTTTCCCCATCACGACCTTACATTTTCTTACGACATTCTAGGATCATACTGTATTCATTTTTTTTTATTTTTTCTTTTATGGCATTTATGGGTGGTTATGGGGGGGTGGCGTTCACCGGTATATACTTTGTATGCACGGGGGAGGGAGAAACAAAAACACACCTCTCTTTCTTTTACACATACGGCGTTGGCCACATACTGTAACGAGCTTCATTGCTAAACTATTGAATTCTGCAAACCATTATCTTTCTGTTTAGGCGATGGAGGCCTCCCTGGAATCCCTGGTCGCCCTGGAAAGAAAGGAGATGCCGGCATTGATGGCTTGCCTGGTATGCCTGGCATGAAAGGAGACAGGGGCTTAGATGGGGTTCCAGGTCTTTCTGGACCTCCTGGAATACCTGGAATGAAAGGGGACAGAGGCTTTCCTGGTCTTCCTGGAGAAAAAGGAAGTCCAGGTGAAGCTGCTGCAGATGGTCAGAAAGGTGAGTCTGGCCTGCCTGGTATGCCTGGCCTTCGAGGGCCCCCTGGACAAGCGGGTATGCCTGGACTCCAGGGACCCAAAGGTGACAATGGACTACCTGGCTATGGAGCTCCTGGTTTGCCTGGAATGAAAGGAGAGCCTGGTTTCCCTGGAGAGGCTGGCCTTCCTGGGCTGCCTGGAATGAAGGGAGATGCGGGAATGCCTGGATTCCCTGGAATGAAAGGAGAACAAGTGAGTCGAAACGGAAGGGCATAGTAGAACAGAGGGAAGTACGTATTACGACTAAACAAAAAAAGGCCACGGCCAAAAAACGGGCCCCCCACCCCCCCCCCCCCAGAAAAACAACAACAAAAAGGAGGGGAGAGGAAAAAAGACAAAAAAACGAGGAGAAGAACACACAACACAGAAAGACCCGCCCCAACCAAGAAAAAAAAAAATAAGAAAAACAAAAAAAAAAAAAAAAAAGAAAAAAAGGGAACACACCACCCCAACCCACACAGCAACAACCAACCGCAGAAAAAAAAAAAACAAAAACCCCCCAAAACAAAGATCTGTAAAAAAAGAATATGCAGGATTATGTACAACAGCACATTGACTCGCTCTCATTACGTAATTAAAAATAACATTGATTGTTTGTAGGGGCCACCTGGACTTTCTGGACCAATTGGACCACCTGGACGCGATGGAATGCCTGGGCAGAAGGGTGATGCAGGTCTGCCTGGCATTCCTGGAGCCAGCGGAATGCCTGGAGAAAAGGGCAGGATGGGAGTACCAGGCATCCGTGGGGAGAAGGGTGACTCGGGTCTACCTGGATTGCCTGGAGAACGCGGCTTGGATGGATTGCCTGGAATGAAGGGAGACGCTGGATACCCTGGAGCACCAGGTAAATGCGATGGAGCACATGGTGTAACACTGCAACACAGCCAAATGTAGTAAAACTTGATGGCTGTACACCTATGTACATAGTACCGTGTTTATGTTTACATTACTTACAGGTACATCTGGCTTTCCTGGCGCAAAAGGCGACGCTGGTCCACCTGGCTTCCCCGGAATGAAAGGCGACCTTGGCCCTCCTGGACCGAGTGGGCAGCCTGGCTTCCCTGGGGCCAAGGGCGAGCCTGGTCTACCGGGTATTCCTGGTGGTCCTGGAATGGATGGGCTTCCTGGGATGAAGGGGGACGCGGGCTTTCCCGGGCAACCCGGTGCCCCTGGGATTGGAACGAAGGGTGAAGCTGGGATGCCTGGACTTCCTGGCCTGCAGGGAAAAGACGGCTTCCCTGGTGGCCCTGGCATGAAAGGTTAGCGGTTAGCGCAGTGGAATTGGATGCAGCCATATGAATGTGTTGTGGAACATTACTGGAGAGGAGGCTATAATTCTAGGAGACGCTGGCCTTCCTGGTATGCCTGGTATACCGGGAGAAAAGGGAGATGCTGGCTTCCCTGGCGCCCCGGGCCAGAAGGGAGACATGGGACTGAATGGACTGCCCGGCCGAGCTGGCAAAGATGGGCCACCAGGCCTGTCTGGTCCACCAGGGCTTTCTGGCATGCCTGGCATGAAAGGGGACCCGGGTCCACCTGGGATGGAAGGCCGGCCGGGCTTGCCTGGACCGCCTGGACTGAAAGGTGACAGTTTATGGATACAACATAAAAAAGCAGCGTGAAAAACCGTTTCCACAGTATAGTGAGGGATGGAAATGATGTACATATTTTTTGTGTAAATTTTTAGGACTTGACGGTCCTCCAGGGTTCCCTGGTCCTAAGGGTGACGCTGGATTTCCTGGCAAATCGGGTCTCCCTGGCCTTCCTGGAATGAAGGGCGATGCAGGTTTTCCTGGTCAACCAGGCTTACCTGGTCCACAAGGTAACAGTACCCTTCTGCCTTGTTGTTGAAAACCAATAAATTTCTTTAATTTTGTGACAACTTGCCTGTTCAGGTCCCCCAGGTCTGCAAGGTGAGAAGGGGTTTCCGGGTCCCCCTTCCATTTCCCAGCCTGGCTTGCAAGGCATGAAGGGTGAGCCGGGTTTTCCTGGCATGGATGGTCAAAAAGGATCTCCTGGTTTGGATGGACCGCCTGGCTTTCCTGGTAAGTTTCTTTGCCACTCCTCATTAGTTTTATTGTGCAATAATAAATTGTTCTTTGCATTGTGTACGACTATTTTTGATGTTGTTATGTTTTTATTCTGCCTGCAGGTCCTCCTGGTGGCCCTGGTCTTCCTGGAAATGATGGCTTCCCTGGAACCCCCGGTCCCCCTGGTCATCCTGGAGACAGGGGTCTCTCTGGGCCACCTGGCCTGGATGGTACACCGGGTGGACGCGGGTTGCCAGGTCTGCCTGGCCAAGTTGGCCCGCCGGGGCCTTCGTATAGGGATGGCTTCACGATGGTGAAACACAGTCAAACTGCTCAAACACCACAATGCGACTGGGGTTTCACGGAGTTGTGGAGCGGCTTTTCACTGCTGTACATCGAAGGAAATGAGAAATCACATAATCAGGATCTCGGTACGGTTATAGGCCTATCTGCTGTCGCATGTAAAATAGTTTGACTTCTTTCTCTTGCTGGGCATTACTAATGGCGTGCATATGTACACGTACAAATACGATAGGTACCGTACAGTACCTACTGTACCTACAGTACATAGTATGTATTGTACCAGGTGTTACCTACCTATTCTCCTTGTGATGAATTTTTTTGCTCAGGTCACCCCGGTTCCTGTCTGCAGCGTTTTTCCACGATGCCTTTCCTGTTTTGCAACTTCGACAATGTGTGCAACTTTGCGTCTCGCAATGACAAGTCCTACTGGCTCTCCACCAACATGGCTCAACCGATGATGCCAGTCAGTGAGCAGGAGATTCAGCCTTTCATTTCCAGGTGTGTTTTTTCAACTCTACTGCCAGAGTCTCGGTAGCTCAGCGGTAGATAGTGTGGCCAGCGGTTCAATTCCTCCCTCTCGCTCATTCTTGAGTTATTATTTTATTAAAATAGGGTACTGTGGGGTAAACCCGGCTACGGGAAATTAGGCTACCTACAGTTCAGGGCTGCATATCTCAGCAAGCAATGGACCGATTGAAACAAAGAATTCTATCACTGGATTCCTTGAACTCTTCTCTTTCAAATGAGCTAATTTGGTTCCGTCAGTTGCTGAAACAGCAAGTTCAAAGGATCATAGGTGGCCGGGTTTACCCCACTCTACCCTACGTAGCCGATTCCATTCCTTCTCTCTCTGCAGGTGCGTAGTCTGCGAAACTCCTTCCAACGTGATGGCGGTTCACTCTCAGAGTATCCACGTTCCGGACTGTCCTCCGGGCTGGGAGGGTCTGTGGATCGGCTACTCTTTCGCCATGCACACGGCCGCGGGCGCGGAAGGCGGGGGTCAGAGTCTGAGCAGTCCCGGCAGCTGTCTCGAGGACTTCCGCTCCACACCGTTCATAGAGTGCAACGGGGCCAGGGGAAGCTGCCATTACTTCGCCAACAAATACAGCTTCTGGCTCACAACCATCGATGATGATCAGCAGTGGATTGTAAGCTTGTTGATCGAAAGTTTAGCTTACACATACTGATGCGTACATATGTAGGTAGGTACTGCGTGCGTATGGCATTAGCGTCCGAGGCCAGTAGTGCACTTAAACTAGTTCTATATAAGGCGAGTTTGGCCATCTGTCCTTTGACCGGCATGGGTCGTGTACAGAGGGTAACGGGTTCAATTCCCTTTCGGTCCTATTTCTCTCTTCCCTTTTCGCGACCCGGCTATCGCCATACGGAACGCGGCACGTCACAATACTGTACGACATGTGCATGTGGTACGGAATGTTACACGTACCGGTACGTATGTAGGTATTTTGCAAGAACTGCTATAATGCAATGGTACGTAACGTACGTGTGCATACGTACATACGGTACATACCTACGTTGTCTACTGCTGTTTTGCAGACTCCTCAAAGCCAGACGCTGAAAGCTGGAGAGTTGAGACAACGCGTTTCCAGATGTCAAGTCTGTATAAGGCGAGTCACGACGACAACATCGTGACGCCCACGGTGAAGCTATACGAACGTGAAAGCGAGATGAGAGGTGTCGTTCAAACGAGAGCTGTGACTATTGCACTCGACTTAGCAAGAATCAAAAAGTGCCTTTACAAAATGTTTGAAATGGCAATAGGTACATACCGTACACGTGTGTAGAATTGGAAAACTGTGCTCCGATTTTGAGTGAATACGAATAGTGCCAATATAGGAAACTAATGCTTATGTACTGCCATAGCCATTTGTACCAAATTGCTATTTTATTGGGTTACCTAAAATGTACGCCGAAGATTGAACTGCAGAATTGATTCATACTTGACGGTGATGTTATTATTTTATCAAATTTTTATTATTATTATTATTTTGTCGTGGCAAAAGTGCCACTATTTTTCACAGTTTTGCACTTTATAGTGTGTTATTCCATTACGAAATTTAACGAAGAGTTTGTCTGGTCCTGTTGTACAGTACAGCTTGATGCTTGAAAGCATGCTGTACATATTTCATTTTAGGCTACTCTCAAAAGGTTAATTGGCGCAATATTGAAAGAAATTTTACTGCCAACGGAAGTGTGGCCAAATTTTGCTAATTGCCTTTCAGAGAGTAAAATTATACCGTGTTGAGTTGAGGCCTACATGTAATTAGAAAGTTTTGTTTTAGGGGCCGCTAAATATTGTTTCGTGGTCTTCTCTATTCACTGCCTTGTTGACTGCCTTTGCGCCTTTCTGTACAATTTCGAAACACTTATTGCTGCTTGTTTGATTTTCGCTACCGTCGTACAAAATAATGCCAAATCAAAATTTATACACTTATTATTAGGAGCTATTATGCTTTCTTTTTATATTCAGCATGCTGTTTATACCAAATATATTGTAAGTGTTGTTGAGGTGTATGTAATATTCCAGGTTATGCTTCCGTGCTACACAAACTCCAAATTTTCTACGCATAATGGAAAGTGGTTTTATGCATAGTCTGGCTTGTACGTAGATTACTGTAGCATAAAAATATGCTTGAATATGTATATTTGTAGGCCTATTGCTGCATTTGACCATTAGGTGCTGCAGGAATACAAAAATAGATTTTGTGCGAGTATGTATATAGTGGGTCGTGTACATGCAGTACATGTGTGCTTTTAGGAGCTGGATTATGCTTGTTTCTTGTTTTGCTGTGGATGGATTTTGCCGATACATAACTGTTATCTTCACATCAATAACAACAACAACACATTTACTGCGTCACATAGCCAACTCTATACGTAAGCAGTAAGGAATCTGCTGCTGGACTTCTATCCTGCCAGCAGCGGATGTATTTTGAGATGGGAGGACAAGAGAAGTAGTCTGAAAAATTAGGCAGCCAGTGCGTGAGTCGAACACGCAGCGCAGTACGGGCCGATTACGCCCCTCTTAGCGCACGTCCCCATCTGACTGCACAGGCTCAATTTCTCAAACTTCACCTCTTGTACCTCCTCACTGGGCTCATACACGCTCTTTTATTGACCGCAAAGACTTGCGGTACAGCGGCTTATATTGACATTTGATGAGATCATGGTCACTATCACAAGGTAGTTGAGAAAGAGCAGAGTTGATCTCCATGACCAGGGGAACATTCCTTGAGCTTTTGATGCAATGAGGCCACAACCAAAATCAAGGGATTTGTTTGAGAGATTGTCGTCACCTGTGAAAACAAGAGAAGAGGACATGGAAGTCAGTATCGAGAATGTTGAATGAATACATGCCTACTGTTTGCAGTGGAGAATTTGTATCTGCATCGATAGTGTGTATTCTGTATTTGTATTGTGCTGGTGGACACTGATTGATAGTTTGTATTTTGTTTCTTGAGTTTGCGCCATCAATCAAACTGGACACCCAGATACATACAGTAAAACTCTACTATCTAATCATTATTACGTACGTAAC
The DNA here is from genome assembly GCA_030247985.1 of Epsilonema sp. ZAB3_2. Classification (NCBI taxonomy): domain Eukaryota; kingdom Metazoa; phylum Nematoda; class Chromadorea; order Desmodorida; family Epsilonematidae; genus Epsilonema; species Epsilonema sp. ZAB3_2. The sequence continues at coordinate 48,088 of JASAMW010006711.1, forward strand.
GTCACGTCTCAGCTCTAAAACAAACAACATCACACGTATGGCTTATGGCTAGGTACTACAATACTTTGTATGACATGATATCCCATCTCCCATGCTCAACGCTTGGACCATTGTGTCAATAGTAATTGGACCGCAAAGGAACAGTGCACCGTGCACGTAACCTACAGTAGGTATGAAATTCAAAAAGCTATCCATTGGTCTAAGCAACCGTGGGGTCAAAGGGTATAGATCATCAAGATCACACATTGTATCAACACATTGATAAAAGACCGCTATGCACTGCCTCATGCTATCACTGATTCAATCTATACCACACCACCTAATGCTCCTTTCCTCTATGCTACGCTCGCAGTATGTACTGTACACAACGCACTTGGCTTATCTTTTAACGTTTAAAGAAAAAAGACAGTCTCGCAGTCATACATATATATGTACATACGTACATATTTTAGTATTATGGCGCGTTCACAAGACGTCCGTAATCCGTAAATCCGTACGTCCGTACGTTCGTCAACCATATTGGTTGACGGACGGACGGACGAACACATTATGGGTTGACGAACGGACGGACGTACGGATTTACGGACGTCTGGTGAACGCGCCATTACACGTACGTAGGTACCTTTATACTGTACCGATATCCAGTTGCACTTGATAGGTTTGATAATCAATCAAATCAAGCATGCTGCTGTAAACATACTGCACTATAACAGCCTATAAGGAAGAGGCAAGCAGCGACCGTCGACAAAGAAGGAACACAAATTCTCGCACAAGCTTTGGTCCACGAATTTCAGAGAGTTTATACGGAGTATTTAGCTTTAATAAAACAAAAACACCGCGATCAAAAAGAGACGTGTAGTAATGAGAGAGGCAAAGCAGATGGCGATGGAAGTGGAATGTGAGATCGACTTGCGACATGGCGAGATGTCACGATAGCGGCTGGCGAGCAGCGTGCTGAGCGACGTTGAAGCGTTGAAGCGTTCTCGGACAGCGATCGCTGATCCTGCTTTCGATATCTGTCCTCCGAAAATCCTGGTACATTTTGTATTGTTCAAAATGGAAATTCCAGTCGTCAATGTAGTTCGTCTCCCATCGGTGAAACTGCTGCTTCCACCGTACTTCCATCTCAGTCAAACTCACTGAAAACGGACCGAGTTTGAATAACGCACTGTAACATTTTGAGGTATGCTACACACAGTACCCTTTGCACCTTCCATACAAAGTTTCTACACAGCTTTGGTTCACAACATGACACCGCAGTTACGAGGGTTGCTGCATGACAACAAGCATTTTAACAACAAGCGAAAAAGGGCATGACAGGACACCAAGCATTCAAGCAAAGTAGTAGTAGTACCGAATAGTTTGAAGCTGTTTCAGCAAGTAGTTCAGAACAGAATTGTTGTGAGGGTTGCTCTCGCATGACCCTGAAATTACAGACCATGCTAAGATGAGAGGCGTTGTTTGTATTCATTCAGTTGCCAAAGATAGTGTACCTTCAATTCGCAGCGCAGTGTACGTACACTGTACACTGTGTATAGTAGTAGGTAAGTCAGTAGTAGTATTAGTAGAATGTGCTTTGCAGTTAGTAGAACCACAAGAACCTAATCAAAACTGTAAGGCTCGTCTTCATCTCAAGTAGAGTATGTACGTACGTACAGGTACCAATATGTATGTATGTAGCTCCCCAAGGCATGTACGTCGTACGTAGTCCGCATACGTACTGGTACTGTTACTGTACGTAATTCGTATGAGTAATAAGGAAGCTAACAAAAAGGATCCACTAGTACAGTCATAGCATATACAGTACATGTAGCCTACTGCATCTACGAAGGTGCACAGTGGGTGACTATCTATCATACGCATGGCACACATGACCTAGCTAGGTGCTAATTCTGCAGTTCCGTTATTTGAAACGAAAAGGAGCACCGCATTCATTCACGTCGGATTAGCACTTGCACTGCAAACCACACAGCAACGGCACTGAGCGCACACGTCGTGTCAAGAATTAGTAAATAACTCGATAAAAGCTATGCAATTTACTATACTGGATTGATCAGTTTGTTGCGTGGCAAGGTGAAGAGTTCAAGTTTAAACATGCGTGCTACTATGGTGTGCAGAATAAGAAGAAACAAAAGCCGCTTACTCGTGGCAGTGAGTAGATTTGGAATATAGGAGTTCCAGAAGGCACACTGTCTCCGACGCGGACCGTGTCCGATCTCGCTGGAGTTCACTGTCAAAGTGAGGTACTCTTGATTCTTCGTATACAGCGGCCAGTAGTCCACGATCCACGTCTGATCCGGATTCTCATTCGGATTCCTGAACAAACCACTGTTGTATGTGTGTACATTGCGTATGTACTCTTGCTGTGCAGTACTAGTTAGTGCACTGTACCGTACGTACTTATAGCCTCCTTGATGTACGTACATGGTCGACGGAAGTGGAGAGTGAGCCCTGGCAATCGATAACGCGTCGGAGGCATTTATTTAGGGGGTAACAATTGAGGCTATTGTTACTGCCGCCGAGTTTACACGAATACCATAATCGTATACATGCACACTACGTACGTACGTACGTACAATCGCCGCTGCATAATACACGATGCACAATATACAAGCCACCGCGTATGTACAGCAAAGTCGTGTTGATGTGCGCCCCATCGCCCCAATCAAATAATAATGCAAGAAAACCTATTGATTGATCGAATGTCATCTCAAGAACCGAAACCCTCAGAACGCACAGCTGAACCAGCAACGTCAAACTCCAGTACCCAGTACAACATCAAGCCCAATGTACATACATACTGTACGTACCGTACATAAGAGTGTTGTACCAGACCAACCAGGTGTTGGCTTGGCACACCACCAATACCAAAGCCCGAAATCCCTGCACCATTCATCATATGCTAACTGCGCACTGGATTAGCGGTGACGAAAGTAACCTATGATCTGCCCATCCCCTTCATCAATGCAATCAATGCACCGATTTGCCCCACCGTTCCAATACAAAAGACGTCATCAGCTATGGCTTCAGCACCTTTTGTGCGTCAGCACACATACGCAACGCAGGATTAGTTTCCCTTACACACCGGAACACAGTGTAAAGGATTACCTACAACAATAGGCTCACAGCTGCTAGTCCGCGTAAGTAGAAAAGAACAAACGTTTTCTACGGTTGTGTAACGTTTTGAACGTACATACTGCACGTGTGTGCAATACGTACGTATTGAGTAGTTTTATCAACTTTGCACGCAAACCCTCTTCTGTAAGTTTGTAGGAAGGTTTCGTTCAGGGGAGGCGTGTTTGTGTCAGAAACTCGTGAAGCAAAAAGCACATCAATCTTGAAACGGCTGTCACAGTCTCTGTTCGAAGGAACAAGACAAAATGCACTGAAGAAGCAAAGAAGACAATAAACTTTCGCAGGCGGTGGTAAGCAAAAAAGCTAAATGCTAAATGAGAACACCTTTCCTTTCAGTTCCTTCCTTGTAAACTACGCCTCTGTAGAAGTACACAATACAGGGTCCCTTAGCGCCGATGGTTTGGCTCCTTTTCTCGGGTGTGTAATGCGTACCCCATTGCGCCATAAGACGTATGAGCTAACTGATGTAAGCTTACGAAGCAGCTACATACCTAAAGAATCGGGCAGTTTTTAGGGTTTTGTCATAATAACAACGGCAGCTGACACTGCCGGATTTTAAGACCTTGGAGCCGCCCCAATAATAACCACCCGGAACAGTGGCCAAGGAATTTATTTTTGTTCAGCGTCTCCTGCGAGCTAAGAAAAAATCCTTCCGTGCTAAATATTTCGCTTCGTTTGCATACAGCGAGACAAAAATACGCATTATGTACACATTGTACGTACGCTACAGACATGTATGTACCTATACATACGTGTACTCCCGAAACAACGTTAGCTTATAGAGTGGCGTAATCTTCAAAAGCTTCTTTCCTTCCCTTCCCTCGCTTTCTGCTATTTTAGCTTACAGCTTCCGCTTCAAGAAATAAAGCCTCCCTGCCATAGCACAGGCAAAAGAAAGTCGTACACGACATCTACGATTTACAGTACCACAAATAGTACCTATATTTACGTATTTAGGTATTGCAGGTTTTATATGTGTTTGTTTACACACAATATGTACAACACGCACGTGTACATGTACAGCCTGCAATGGATACAAATTCAATAATTCGGCCTGCGCAGAGTGGGGTGGATGATCATGACTGAAGCCCTGCACCCCATTTGCCTGGAACCGGAACACGTAGGTACAATGTTATACCCATTTTGTACGGACATATACCACTTGGCCTTACCCAGTTCTAGCGAAGTTGGCCCAATATCTCATGAACCTCCTGGCCAGCTCCTGCTCGGGCTGCGTGTACTTGAAGGCGGGATTAAGCGGCTCGCCGAACACGAAGTTGATCTCGTAGCCGTGCAGCACGCCCATCCAGGCGGGCCAAGTCTGCGCGGAGGCGCGATGCGTGAAATAGTAGTAGTACACGTTGCCGCCTCGCTCGGCGTAGCGCTGGGCGAACTCGTTGACGCTGCAGGTGAAGTGATAGTCGCCGAGCATCTTGTCCAGCGCCTGCTGTCGCGCGTGCGCGCTGCCCGGCAGATCCCAGCTGCGATACTCGAACAGAATCGCGTCCCGCACCACCGGATTCCGCCGCAGTTTCTTCGGGAGCAGCCCGCGGGTCGGATGCGCCGCCGCGTACTCGTACAGCTTGTCGCTCACGATGTAGTCGCTCTTGGTGAAGAATTCGTCCAGCTTGAAGATGTCCATGCGATGGTAGATGATGAAGTACATGCTCTCGTCGAAGTTGGTGCCGAGCAGGATCTGGGAGTTGAGGAAGTTCCCCCGCTCCAGGCTGACTCGCGGGTGCTCCGTGAAGAAATCGTTGTCCACCACCGGCGTCCAGGGAAAGTCGCAGAACTCGAACACCACCCACTCATGCTTGCGCAGCGTTTCCGGCGGCTGACGTCGAAGGCAGGTCATCATTTTGTCCAGATCCGGCTCCGGATCCTTCACAGTCACATTGCACTTGCAGGCGTCGGAAACGAGCAAGGCGCGCTCCATCGCCTTCTCCCTTTCGTCCATGGCCCAGGGAGCAGTGGCGCTGCTACTCTGCATGATGGCGCGTTGAAACAGGTCGCGACTGCGCTGACTCACCACGTGCATACTCACGCTGGCAGCGCCGGCGCTCTCGCCGAAAATTGTCACCGTTTTCGGATCGCCGCCGAACTGTTTTATCTGCTCTTTCACCCATCGCAAAGCCAGCCACTGATCCCAGAGTCCGGCGTTGCCAGGTGCGTCTTCCCTGCCGACGTAGAGGAAGCCGAAGACGGACACCCGGTAGTTCATCGACACGACGATCACGTTCTCCTCGGAGGACAGGATTTTGCCGTCGTACACGGCGAGAGTGGAGGTGCCGCTCCAAAAGCCGCCGCCGAAGATCCACACCATCACAGCTAGACGATTATCAGAGTCCATTGTACCGGGCACCCACACGTTCAGGTAGAGACAATCTTCGCTAAGAGGCTGCAAAGGAAAGGAATGGGCAAGTACACCCACGATGCACACACACAAGGATACTGAGGACGGCACGACACAATCAATTTCTGAACGCAATGCAAATCTACTGAAGAGGCATAACATACATAGAATAGAGTAATACTCGTGATTTCTCACCGTATTTGGATTCCACATTGATTCACCGTGAAAGTCAGCGGGAAAAGTTGTGGAGCTGGTCTGAATGCAGGAATTCGGCAGGTGTGTGGCGTTGAAGATGCTGCGCCAGGGTTTCTTAGGCACCGGTTTTCGAAAGCGCAGTATTCCAAGCGGCGGTTCAGCGAATGGAATGCCTAGAAACTCTGTCACCCCTTTTCCGTTGGCGCCGGTCGCGTATTGGCCGCGAACGCGACTGCCGTCCGTCAACGTCACCACCGGGCCCGGCGATTGGCCAGCGACCAGCGCCAAGCAGCAGCTGACCAATAGGAGCCAGGAGCAGGACGACGGCATTTCGCCGCCCCACAACTCGACGCTCATTGGAGGAATAAAGGAACCGCAGCCAACCAATGAGCGAGACCGTTGACCACCGCTGCTAGGGCGGAGCAAATTCACACAGGTGCACCGTTTCCTGCATCTTATTGCTGCAGAAAAGCAGGTTGTAGTCACCCCAATCTTGTTGCGGCTGAAGACTGTTGGAACGCAAAAAACTGCAAGCCCCAGTCTCCGATCTTCAAGCCATAATCTCAGTGTTCTGGAGGCAGGAATGACGCACTTTTACTGTCGCTTTGAGGGCCGCTGCTAATAAATAATCAAGCTATCAATTTCCGGACCAACTAGCACCACAGTACACCGCCACATACATCCATAGAGTCTCTTTCTTCAGTCTTTATTGCTTTTATGCTTTTCCGAGAAGCGGAAAGGAGAGCGAGGGAAAAATATTAGGTCGGATGATGATGCGGCATTTGCTGAACATCTGAGAATTTTCGTTGAGAAAAGCGGACCATTTGCCGCTGCTTCGGGATTTCAATCAAAAGCGCGAGAGCAAAGATTTTCGCGGCCACAAACAAAGAAGGATTTCTCCGTTCCAAACCGCTGGAAGGTGTCTTTATTTCAGTGCCGGTGGGAAAGGCACAGCCGAAAGAAGAAGACGAAGATGATGCAGATAATGCTCTGGCGCCTAAAAAATAATCCCCATCGATTTCACCTCAACTTGTCCCTCCAAGAAAACACCCAAGTAATATTCATAAAGTTCGCAATTTTGCAGAAAGAAAATTCGACAAAAATGTTTTAACGTCAAACTGTCTTTCCCTCGACGTCAGTTTGATGATTCTTTCCGAAAAGGTTTTCTTGGCCATCGGCCTAAAAAAACTTCTCCAGTCAACCTGTTTGCCAATTGAGAGTGTGTGACATTGATCAGGAGGGAGTCACACTTTATTGAAGCGCGCAGTTGCAGGTTGTACAGAGCTATTAGCATGCAGGAGACCAATTCTGAGAAACGTAGCAATAAACTTTATCATGCTTTACACAACCAGAAAAAAGCCTACTATACAGTGGCTAACGGGTCGATTAGGAAAAGTGGTTCTCATGAGCCGCCGTACGTACTTATGTACATAGGTACATGAGATGCAACGTATATTTGCTATGAAAAGCTAGTAAATTCACACTTCACGCTAAAGCCTACGTATACGTATTATTCTACCGTTTTCAAAACGGATGAGGGGAGAATCAATTATTATGCAAAGATACGCGCAGTAAGTACAAAAGAAGCGGCGAAATAGAGTAAATTAGTTTTGTACAAATTATTTGATGAAGAAATATGATCAAACCGACCATATCGAAACTATTCAATCGAAGTAGCTGAGCATAAATTTGCTAACGCTGCTCGAATAGGAATAGCCTGGTATGGTAGATATATGCCATGCTGTGTAGCTGTGCTAAATGAAGCTATATCGTACATACATATGTACACACAAGTAGAGCTGGTGTTCTAGGTACATAATAATATGTATGTAAGCCTACACCTTACTCTAGAGCTGCGTGCGGCACCCGTAAAAGGTCTTTCCGGGGTCACAGGGGAAATAAAAAAATTTTCCCGGAACAGTGTAGACAGACAGACAGCAAAATAAATTTCAGGGGAAGGTTTTTTTCATAGGATGACAGCTCCAGCCTAGCTGTAACACCTTTCACACCAAAGCGTCAAATAGCTCAAAGCCTGCTAAATCCTTTCCCTAGTATGTACCTAGGTAGCCTATGTACAATTGAAGAGGACAAAAAATTAGGAAAGACGGCAGAGACAGCACGACAGCCACAGCATCGCGTCACGTTGTTGAAAGAACAATAAGACAACTTTGAGCCTCCATTCGTAAATGTAAGCTGCGGTTGGTTGAAGAGGTAGATTCCTGATTTCGAGAGGCAAGTCGACAGCTTAGTATAGTAGATTTGCGATGTGAAGCGAAACAATAGTACCCATCGACCTGAGCTATGTAATATCATTCACATATTATATGCCAACAAAAGGTCTGACTTTCCATTTCCTGTCCGCGCAAAAGTAAGACGATGGGTGTTGACCCCTGCAGCTTTTTTCAGCTTCTGCTAACGTTCTTGAAGATCTCCCATCTTGAACCATACAAAGCAGCGGTTCTTGTTGCAGTCTGCAGCAGGTTATCTGGCGTCAAAGATAAGAAGCAAGGTTGAAGCTGGCGAGCGCTTTTTTAGGCGCGTTTTGCGTGCAGCAGTTGCCCAAATCCTGGGGCCCAACTTCTGCACAAGTCGCCATTGACGTCAACCTGGAATTCTCTGCGTAAATGACGTCAGGTGACGCGCCAAGAATTTATAAAGACTTTGGCAAGTCTTTACCTTTGTGAACTCTTTGATTACTCAATAGGCCTATACTCTAAGGGAACTGGAAGAATTTTAACAGCAGTTGTGACGTAATTTCTAAATTACGGTAGCTGCGTCCCGTACAGCCACTGCTGTGCTCATAAATCCCTGACTGATCAACTTTTCACTTTAAAACACGGCAAAGGACTGCGCTGATCTCTGGCTTGAATCCATCCAACACTAAATAACCCCGAACGCGTGCGCTTATTAGCACGCTGCTCCGCTAAAGATCCGGTGTAACATTATTCTTTCTTACGAACAGAAGCAGAGCCGAGCTATAAATCCATTTTCGAAGCAATGAGTACGCGAATGCATAATAATACCAAGGAGCTATAAGTAGAGGAGACGACACTCCCCCAAATATCGGGCCGAGGCAGTGTCCGGGCCTAGCAAGGTTTCGACCTCTCTTCTTCAAGCATCCGTGGCATTCCAAATAGACAGAATCCAGCCAAGGTACGATAATGCGTATTCCCCAACCTTCCTCGGACCTTCCAAAAGGGGGGTCGGCGTTAAACCACACAAAAAAGGTACAGACAAAAAAGACAAAATAACAGAATAAAAAAAAAAAGAAGGTAAGGTGACGGCGTCGGCGAAAAACCAAACAACCAAACAACTCCAAACCACCACAAACCAAACAACCAACCAAGCTTCATACTGGTGGTGTTAACTCCTTCCCCGTCACACTGGCAACCTGAGAAATTGATGGAAAACCGCCTTTTTACATGCATTTCTACCCAAAAATGCTACCCTAGTGCAGTCAAGCAGGGAAATTTAGAGTACCCTACCCTAGTTTTATGCGTAGATTTCGAAAATAAATGTGGTTTTTTTCATTTTCCTACGATTAAGGCCTGATAAACCCGGGTTTTCGCGTGTTCTCGGATGGGGAAAGTGTGTTAAAAGCAAACGTTTTAAAAATCAGGTACCCTGGCCTAATTTTATGTGTAGATTTCAAAAATGACCTTAATTTTTACATTCTTCCACTTTTAAGGCCTAATATACCCGATTTTTTACTGAAAATGGCATAAAAAGATGATATTTAGGCCTTAAACGTGGGAAAATTTAAAAATTAAGGTCATTTTTGAAATCTACACATAAAATTAGACCAGGGTACCTGATTTTTAAAACGTTTGCTTTTAGCACACTTTTCCATCCGAGAACACGCGTAAACCCGGGTTTATCAGGCCTTAAACGTAGGAAAATGAAAAAAACACATTTATTTTCGAAATCTACGCATAAAACTAGGGTAGGGTACTCTAAATTTCCCTGCTTGACTGCACTAGGGTAGCATATTTGGGTAGAAATGCATGTAAAAAGGCGGTTTTCCATCAATTTCTCAGGTTGCCAGTGTGGTGGAGAAGGAGTTAACACCACCACCAGGGACTTCGGACCCTCGGTGGTGGAATTTGAGAAGGGCAGCATTTGGCTGGCTCTGTGCGTTTTGCGCCGAGGCCAGCAATATAACCTACTTTTGTCAAAAATCTGAAAAATGGCCATTTTTGGCCATACCAATTGGGAATGGGTTAACGCCGACCCCACCATTGAAAAGATCAAAGAAAGTTGAGGTATAGGGTAACATGGGATAAACCCGGCCCCCCAAGCAGTTCTCAGGAACCAATGCCTGAACCAAAACAAAATCACATGGCATAATATACGTGGATAGGCCTTAGTTAAACGTGCCAAGTTTGACTCCACTGCTGAACGTCTTTAGAGAGTTATGGCCAATTTTGTCTGTTGCTAAAATACGAGCCGTGGGGGGTAAACCCGGCCCCCTAAGATTTAGGCCGTTTTTGGGCTGGCCAAGCAAAATTTTACAGCCGTTTTTTTTCAAGATGGAAAGCCAGCTAAATTCCCAACGCCAGTAGTTACAAAAATAACAAATTAAAAAAATTCTTTCCGATGCATGAAGGGCATGAATGAGACTACTCTATTGACAACTCATCTCTTAGTACTGGGGGTAAACCCGGCCACCCATGATATGGTCTAATTTGAGACTGCCCAGGCTATTCTTTATCAGTGTGGCGTGTTAGACAAGAAGCATAAGCAATTACCATGAACAGCAGCTACCAATTTTAGTCAGCTAGATAGTTTAGGTAGGTAAAAAATGGTGTGAATGGGACTACTTTGCTGTCAACTAATCTTTCAGTACTGGGGGGTAAACCCGGCCACCCAGAGAATTTTTAAAAATTTGCAGGAACGTCTCTTCCCTTGAGAAATCACATGAAAATATTGTTCGATTAGCTGAACGCACTTTCCTAATTGATTGTGCGCTGATATTGCAGCCGTTTAGGATAGCAGTAGTTTGCGCTGATGAGGTGGCCGGGTTTACCCTATACTTTAGTACAGGAGTTAGGTGGCCGGGTTTACCCCACTAAGTACTGAAATTGTTTTTTGCCATATCTCCAGTACCAGTGGGGCGAATTGGTTAAAACTTCGCCTGGGGGTCGGGTACCATGTCCCCTTACCCCCCACATACCGGGTGTTCATTTATAACATACAGGGTGTTTTTGCGCAACGTCTAAAGTTTGGTCATTTTCGACCTCTTGTTGAAAAACGTGAACCCGTGAGCTTGATGTTTCAACAAATGACATGCCGAATAGCTCATTTGAAAGAGGAGAGTTCAAGGAATCGATTGGTGTCTTACTTGTCTCAATCGGTCCATTGGTTCCTGAGATATGCAGCTCTGAAGCTTAGGCGGCCGGATTTTCCCATGGCCGGGTTTACCCCATAGTACCCTACGCATTATCGTACCTTGGCTGGATTCGGTCTATTTGGAATGCCACGGATGCCTGAAGAAGAGAGGTCGAAACCTTGCTAGGCCCGGACACTGCCTCCGCCCGTTATTTGGGGGAGTGTCGTCTCCTCTACTTATAGCTCCTTGATAATACCAAGATAGTAAGGCCGGTTTCCGGGAAAAAAGTGAACAGTACAACAAAACAAAATGGGCTGTGGGCATTTGTGGCAATGGATCATCGCGACAGTTTTAGTGCTCTGATGTCTGATGGCAATCAATCGAAGGAACAATGTCCCTGACTTATTGCCACTTGTTTTGCGCCGTTTGCAATTTTTGAATATTTTTCTACACATTTTACCGCTTGCCGCAAATATATTAGCATAACCTTCTACAAAATTGTTCGTACAAAAATGTATAGGTGTACATGTAATACGAGCGGCTGAAAAAAAAATATTTATCGCATCGCAAATTACGAAGCGCAAGCGAAGCGGATCTCGCTTTTCGTATGAGATAGGGAGGAATTTCATACGGAAAAGCAGTCAAGCAGCATAAACAGCGAGGTCTGAACGATGCCTGGCGTTTGTGTTGCCCCCGACAGCCATTTCCCCATTCAAAATCTGCCGTACGGAGTCTTTTCCACTGAGGAAAACGTGAGAAATATGACGTACATACCTGTTGGCACCAAATGTTTTCTAATTATACGTGAATTTTCTTGTTGTAGCCTCAGCACAGGATCGGGGTTGCGTACGGTGATCAAATTCTGGACTTATCCGCTATCAGAAATCTGTTTCAAGGGCCCAATTTGCGTGACAAACAATGGGTGTTCTCTCAGGTATGTACATCATACAGTACTTGCGTACGTACGTGCAATACATCGGTATACAGTGCACACTGACTGTTGAACAATAATGTGAAGATTGGTTGGGAGTAGGCAGGAATATATCCTGGTGTTTTTGTAGCCGGTCCTGAACGATTTTATGTCGCTTGGTGTGGCGAGTTGGAAGGAAACGAGGGAACTGATTCAAAAGCTCTTGCTCGCAAATGACGACGCAGCTGTACGATCAGCTCTGGTGCCTCAAAGCAGCGCAAAAATGCACCTGCCAGCTAGAATAGGTAATTGTTACCTTTTATGCTACCATGCAATGCCTTTCGTACTCAAACGTACTATGTACTGTAAATACAACATAAGCTTTTGTATGTACGTACAGTATTTACGTACACAACCTACCTTTTGTACGCATTCGAGAAGGAAAATTTGCCGAATGTGCCAGGGAATCGAACCCTGGACCTCTCGAGTTCCAGCCGAGCGCCTTAACCATTTGACTACACACTCGGATGACCTCAGCCACACAATTTCCCCTTTTGACCTTTTTTTAGGTGATTACACGGATTTCTATTCTTCGCGTCAGCATGCTACCAATGTGGGCATCATGTTCAGAGGAAAGGACAACGCTCTCATGCCAAACTGGTGCGAAATTCGTCTCTCGTATTTACCTTTTGGTCGCTGATCTTTCTATGTTTACTGCGGATAGTCGGTGCACTGCACTAAGAGAATCGGAGATATTCGAAGTCGTGCAAGACTTTTTTGCGCACAATGCATGGACCTTCCAATGTAATCTTGTGCTACTCTACGCTAAATAGCATGCATAACGCAATTACGAAAATCTCTCCGTTCTCTCATCAGTGGACTATGGTCTGGCCACAAAGAGTTTGCTATGGAACTCAAGTCGTGTTGCGTAAAGTAGAAACACACTATGCGGATTTCTGTCCGTGCTTCGTGTACGCCTATTCTGCAGAAGTACATGCAAATAACGCAAGACGACTTGAGATTCATAGCGAACTCTCTCTGGCCAGACTATATCTATAGTGTTAGCTGTGATAATGTTGCAGGCTGCATATTCCAATCGGTTATCACGGTCGTGCATCCTCAGTTGTCGTCTCAGGAACTCCTATCCGAAGGCCGTGGGGTCAACTGAAAGCAGACGACGGTATGCTTGTGTTACTCTCCGCTGGGGTATAGATAGGAAAAGACATGAGAGCGCAAGTGCGGCATTAGAAAATTGTTGCGGCCCAAAAATTGGTAGCTAAGGGGCGCAAAATTTCTGTGGGATAGTACTGAAAAACTTTGAGGAAGCCTCGTTTTGGTTGGGTACCCACGACGTTTTGCGCCGCAACAATTTCTTGGCTACGTATCTATACCTCTGCGACCATGTAGCCATAGATTGCTATTTCGATGAAGTGTACTGTTTCCTATAGCCTACTGTACGTACATTCAGTACATGCGCTACAGTTGTTTTTTTTAGCTGCCGCTCCTACATTTGCGCCCTGTCGCTTGATGGATTTCGAAATGGAGATGGCCTTCTTTGTCGGTCCAGGAAACAAACTGGGGGAGCCGATTGCCATTTCTCAAGCTGCAGAGCATATCTTCGGCTTTGTGCTAATGAACGATTGGAGTGGTAAGTAGGCCTCTTTATTGTTTTGTCACGTTGAGTATGAGTGAAGGTCCTCTAATAACTGTGCTGCACCTACATAGACTGTTTGTTTTCCGGTTAGCCCGTGACATCCAAAAATGGGAGTACGTTCCGCTGGGTCCATTCTTGGGTAAAAGCATGGGCACTACCATCTCACCTTGGGTCGTACCCATGGCTGCACTGGAACCGTTTATGATCGCCAATCCCAAGCAGGTACATACTGCTTGATTCCGTTTGTACTGTGTACAACACTGGGAAAAGAAAATACACATACAGTGCGTATTTTGTTACACGGTGCGTTTCTCAACTCGATATTCAGGATCCTGAGCCGCTGCCTTACTTGCGTCATTCAGACCCGTACACATTTGACATAAAGTTGGAGGTCGGAATCAAAGGTAAAACTGAACCAAGTATGCTGACTAGTATATGTTGGTGTACTCGTTGTATAGGGTTGTAAGTGGAAGCAATTTAGCCATCTTTCAACCTACCTTACCTATTGATAAATTTTGCATTCTCTCTGAATTTTCCATTACCAGTTCTTTCGTAACAACGACATTTTTTATGTTTGTGTTCGCTTTAGCTGAAGGCATGAAACAAGCAGCGACGGTGACCAAGACTAATTTCAAGGTAAAGCTCGCCGAGACATCACACACCCCTGTCACACCCCCAATAGTGCGTTTACTTGCAATATTCAACTGTGTCTGTGTTTGTGTGTGTGAACGTGTAGAATATGTACTGGACTGCGAAGCAGCAGCTAGCGCACCACACCAGCAACGGGTGCAATGCGAGCCCCGGGGATCTGATGGGATCAGGGACCATCTCGGGAGAGGTAGGAGACTTGGCACGCGTCCAACTGCTGAAAGGGGCTTGTGTATTGCTTTCTTTATTCGCAATAGTCTGCGCTCGTGCCGTACTTGCTATGTCAGTGTAGGTCCGCTAATTCAGAGGTCTGCAGAGGTTTGGACATTTCTGTTCTTGTAGGAGGAGAGTTCTTTTGGCAGTATGCTGGAACTGTGTTGGAAAGGCACGAAGGAGGTGGACTTGGGTGGTGGAGTCAAGAGAAAGTTTCTACAAGACGGAGACGAAGTCGTTATGGCAGGTAGGTTTTGGTCTTTTTTGGGCCATAAATAAGCGAGTACCACGAGGCCACGGAAATAACACAGCATTATAATAACGCATGGACCACCGTAAAGTTGTTCACGCTTTCATACGAACGGGCAAGAACTTCTGGAAGGGATTTCCCCGGATATAGGAGTCTTTGTACAGTTACTTCCCCTTCGTATGTATGAAACGTGGACCACTTTGATAGTGGTCCATGCTTTATTACTTATGCTCAGTTATTTGCTTGGCCTGTCTGTATGGGTATATTTATGGGAACCAGCAATACCGAGTATGTAGTCTAGTCGGTACATTTGTAGGACACCCTGTAGTATTTATGTACGTAGTGTACTTATGTACGTAGGGTAGCGTTTGGTTTCGGGTTGGGATGGTTACAAGCCAATTCACTTCGCTTGATGGAACAATGCTTGGTGTATCTGATTTACCTTCGCAATACCCTGCATTCTGCTTTGCAACTTTTCAGGATGGTGCGAAGGCGACGGTTATCGTGTTGGATTCGGCGAATGTACCGGCAAAGTGCTTCCAGCGCTCACCTCGTTCGGGTCCTAGGAAATGAATTTTGCGTAATGAATCAACTACACCGGTGTCTTGATGCAAATCTCAGCTGCCTTATTATACACAACCGGGTTCCTGTTAGAGAGCGATAACGATAGGTCCTGAAACTGTGTCTTGTCTTTGCAATGATGTTCATTTTATGCCGGTGCTCACATAGGCAAATGTGCATGTTGTATCCCTGTTGAAATAAAGTTTCGATAATCACTGATTGGGTAATTGTTGTGGGAAAAAGTTCATGTACGATCTGGAAATGTACTTTCTCATAAAATGCTGGATAGTAGGTAGGCCTATGTACTGTACTATGTATGCTGTGAATGATTGATTTGATGATACAGCTTTTGGATCCGATCATGATGCGTGTTGGAGCAAATTTATGGACGATTAGACTTGGCGTTGGACATTGGTCAAGAATGTACTGCTCCAGTGGTGTAGCTGTGGCAAGGGAGGATGCACCATGCACTTCAAGTGATGTCACAACATCATCAGTTGATGATCCAGATGTATTTGGAGCCATCGCTGCAGCAGAAAAAAGGACACGCAAGAAACCAAAGCTTCGAGTTGCATCTGATACACGACCAGAACTTGCGAATGTAGAAATGGAGCCATCCACTAGTACACGCAGCTCGTTTGAAAGCGGGAAAGCTTCTAGAAGAAAAGACCCGTTTCCCTCTTATTTGTCTTCACCTTCAACTGTGCGAAGAAATAGGCCAAATAGAAGACAGGAACCCGACCCAGGGGACACGTTTGGTACTATTGCTTCCCTCAGTGTAGAGCAGGGATACAGATTGAAGGAGCTACGGCTAAACGAGAAGAAAGTTTTACCAGGACTGGAGAGAGAACAGAAAGACAGGCGACTGACGGAAGCTTTGGAACCAGATGAAGAAGATGATGATGATGGTCTGATTGAGACACAGCCACTGAGTTTGAGACACCATTCTATGTGGTACGCAAAGCGATGCGAGGAACTGGCGTCGGAGGGAAAGGTATGGAAGAAATAGGGGTGAAACATCAATCTCACGGGTTTGTCCAGGCAATACACGTGATGAGTAAGCTCATGATGAGGTTGAACTTCGAGTTTTGTGCAGTATGCGAAAAAGTGGAGATTATGAAACATCAATCTCACGGGTTATCCAGGCAGTGCGCAGCACACGTAAGCTCACGATGGCGTTGAACTCAAGTTTTGTGCAGTACGTGAAAAAATGGAGATTATGAAACATCAATCTCACCAGTTTGCCCACCCATCCATTTTTTAGTTTGAATTTGAAATAATTTTGCAGATTGCGGAATGCGTGGCTATGTTGGAGAAGCGTATGCTGCAGGAAGACAAAGTGCGTCCGATGGTGTCCAACTTTCGGGTGGTTTTGTCCCCGCTGGGTCGAATGGGCTACTGCGAAAAGGCCTTTCACATCTACGAACTGGTATAGGTGAATGAATATTTTTATGGGGTAGTTTAGCCGGGGGTATTGCCGAACTGGGGAAAATCCGGACGCCAAACTTTTGCTCGACCAAGCCCGCTGAAACTGACACTACTGAACACTGAACAGCTGGGTCATGTATTCCTGTGGGCTGTGTTTGTTTGTGCTTCTAATTTCAGCTGTAATTTTCTATTGATCTAGTTTTACCCCACAACCCTATGGCTCTGTGCGTACTGTACATCATTTTGAAGATGTGACAACATTTTACAGCTGCGAAACTCTTGTTTTATAGCTGCGCCGCTACCAGGTGAACCCTGATAACGGCATCTATACCAACCTGTGGAACGCTTGTGCCAACACGCCGAATACCCAGCTCGGACTGGAGAAAGCTAGATGGCTCAGAGAGAAGCTGGCCACCGAATGCTACACCCTCAATCGCATTCATTATCACGTGCTGATCAAAATATTTGGAAGGTAGGGTACATTCGGAGTAAACCGGGCCATGGGAAAGTCCGGCCACCTTTGTTACAGGGCTGCATATCTCAGCAACCAATGGACCGATTGAGACAAATATTGTTCCAATCGATTCCTTGAACTTTCCTCTTTCAAATGAGCTATCTGGTTCATCATTTGCTGAAACAGCCAGTTCACAGGAGCTAGGTGGCTGGGTTTACCCCACAGTACCCTACATAGGATACTTTTTACGGTACTGTAAATAGTGGGGGGTTATTTGGGCCAGCTGGGGTAATTTGAACCACCTCTACTTTACTCAATTAGTGAGAAACCTAGCAAGTGTACAACCACCCGTGGTGAAGAAAGTTTGCCTTGATCATGTTTGTTTACGCCATCGCTATACTTTCAATACGCCAATTTTTCAGACACGGAGAACTGGAAGAGGCGTTCAAGTTAGCGGATGAAATGATAAAGCGAAGACTGAGACCTGACGCGCAGACTTTTTCCCACTTGCTTCATGCTTGCATCACTGATAAGGAAGCCGGCTTCAAACTTGCCATACAGGTAACGCATCAATAAATACTTACGTACGTACGTTGGATCCAGCAGTACATACTATTTTATCAGGAATACCGTAGGCCTACCAGGACTGTAGAATACTCTGCAGGTTTGCGCATAGAACGAGGCAGGGATATACACGGGCTTTGAATAGATAGGCTAGCGAGCGAACCAAAAAATCCTCGATTTGGATAACTGTTATATCGGCCAAACCGTTTGATCTCATTCTCATCGCACCAAAATCATTTTTCGAAGCGATGCTTGTGCAGTACTATGTACGTACTACTCCCAGTCTTTGCAAACATTTGTCTTTACTTCAATAATGATAACAAGCAAGCATTTGCACCCGCTGGAACATTCATCACGCCACGACATGGGGTTGCCAGTAACGTATAACACGTACGTAATAAATACAAACAGATTTGCCACCGTTTCGTTTTCTGTTTCTTAACTGACTACTGGAAAAGTGAATAAACGATTCCCGTTTGAATTATTGTAAACGGTTTCGTGGTGGTTGGACGAGTGGTGGTAGACGTTTTTGCGCTTGTGCCAGAGTTCGCTGCGGTACTTGTACTTGTCGTCGTGATTGTCGGTTCAGTTACAGTAGAACTTGATGTAGTGGTGGTGGTACGGATCGATATGGGAGTAGAAGTTGTGGTGGATGCACCTGTGACCTCTGATGTTGCGGTAGTAGCTGTTGCTGTAGTGGTGCTACTTGGAGTTGAAGATGTATAAGTAGTAGTGGTGACACTTGTAGTTGACGCGGATGTGCCATCCGTCACTGGAGATGTTGTTGATGTTGATGATGGCGTTGTGGAAGTTGTAGTTATGGTTGGCGTCGTTTTTGAACCAGTAGTTGTGGTCGTCGTCGTTTTTGAACCAGTAGTTGTAGTTGGTTTTGAACCAGTAGTTGTGGTAGACGTTGTTTTTGAACCAGTAGTTGTAGTTGGTTTTGAACCAGTAGTTGTGGTCGTCGTTGTTTTTGAACCAGTTGCAGTCGTTGTTGTTTTTGAACCAGTAGTTGTAGTTGGTTTTGAACCAGTAGTTGCAGTCGTTGTTGTTGGAGTTGAGGCCGTTGTTTTTGTAGTCCGTGCAGTTGGAGCTGTAGTGGTTGTTGGAGTAGCTGCTGAACTGGTAGTACTAGTAATAGGTGAGGGTGTTTCGGTTGTTATTATGGCTTTGCTCCGTGTCACCTCGCCAGTGGTAGTTCCTACTGAGGTCTTCGTTGTCGCTGTTTTCTCGTGTTCGTCCCTTCTCAGTCCTTTCATCACAAAGAATACTATGACGAGTACAATGGCTGTGGCGATGAGGAGAAACACGGTGATCACTAGCACGATCACCAGACGTTGCAACCGTCGGATAATTCTGTCTTTCTCATCCTCTTCCTCGGATGTTGACTGGCTTTCATCTTCTCCGTCTACTTGGAGGGAATGAGTCCCGCTTCTAGCTCCATGCTTCTTGGTGGGCTGCTGCGTTGGTTGAGTGACTCGTTTGCCTTGTCTTCGCATCAAGCGAGGTCATTTAGAGCTCCTCCAAGCATGCCTGCCTCTTATTCTATTCGCTTACGTGCGCGAACACTTATGGGTGGCCTTGAGCTGACCCCTCTGTGTTTTTTACTTGTCGTTTTTGATTGGCGCTGGTAGGGTCACCGATCAAGAAAACGCACTGAAGAGCGACCACCCATAATTCGTAGCGTAACTAAGAACGAGCGTAACTAAGTTCAGGGTTCGATTCCCTGGCACATCTGGCAAATTTCCTTCTCGACTACGTATGTAGCGACAAAAGACGAAAGAAAACAGACACCGTGGTTTCTTCGGGTCGCACAAATAAACCTTTTGTTTAAAATAATCTTGCCTAACAATAGCGCACCTCCAGTGCAGCCTAAATAAGTAGCCACTCTACACGACCTCCTCCTATAAGTTCCTTCTTGGAGTTGGTGGCGGTTATTCCGACATGGGCGGATGGATCCTCGGCGCTGGGACCCCGCTCCGTGCTTCCTTCTGGCGATTTTGCGGAGATTTTGGAATCCGTTTGTTGTCGTGGCGATTTTGGCTTGTCTGACGGAGTCGTACTTGGCGTTGTCTCAGGCGTTGGTTGATTGGCCGTCTCTGGAATGTCGATGATTACTGGCGTGGCCATGGCGTTGGCATGTGAAAAAACACGTAAAGAAAGCACGAGAACAAACCGATCGGGGTCGGGAAAAAATGGCAAACTGGTAGCTGGGTGGGGCTGGATGGAATAAATGCAGTTTCAGAAAGAGTAGACAGCATTATTATAAACCGGATATACTAAATGAGTTAGATTGTCCTCCACGGTAAGCCAAGCACTATTGGTAGTACTTAGATTAAAGGGCGAATCTAACAACCGAACCACAACCAATATTATACAATAGAAAACAGCCACTATGTAGGTACGGGTAGGTACATGCTTATGGACAGTGTGTAACATACGAACGTACGTACATTTTGGTACAGTCTGCTAGGTACAGTTGTACCTCATGAGATGTAATGTGCGTTGCTTTGTTGCTGATGAGCGTTGATTGAGGACGAATTGCGTCATTGTTCTTCCAGACGTGGCGAAGAATGCAATCTGCGCGCATCCGGCCCAATGTGCACGCGTTCAATCTGCTGCTTCGCTGCTGTCGTGAATGCGGTCTGGGCTCGCCTGAGGCTGCGATGGAATTACTGGCAGAGCTGAGACCTGCAGCTTCTGGACGTCGATCCATCAAACAACGGCCTCATTCTTCCTCCTTATCTTCACAAGTTCGTGAGCTGCTGCTTGACAGCAAAGTGACTGCTGCGCCCAGTCAGCTGACAGATCCCGTGTGGAGTGCCATCTCTCCATCACTGACAACTGTCACCATTGGCGCTGTCACATTGTCCAGGATGCCAGATGACCACGGCTTAGTTGATGAACCAGCACATCTTGTCACAGCGGAACCTTCAACTTTGACAGCACTGAAACCGTCAGGTGACAGCCCAGCTGACACAGAGGCGTCACCTGCACAGGTCATACAAAAACTGGGACAGTTGAACTTGCTTCTGCCACCTTCAAAATGGCCTAATGAAATGGCACCAAGTTCTGGGCCAGAGTTGGTAGGATTGGGCGATATGAGCGCGTTTGACCCGGTCCACAAATTCTTGCTGATTGGAGGAGTGAGTGGCATTTTGGAACTGATGCGACGGGCCAGGGCGCAACCGGATGTGAAGACGTTTTCACAGGTACCTCCTATCGTCTCCTATACGTACCGTACTGTACATACAGTACATTATGTACGTGCCTACCCTCAAGCTCTCACAAAAGTCGTACACCCTGGGTCGGCGTGGACAGTTTCAAGAAACCGAAGGCTGTCCATTCGCCGCGTACAAAGTACGGCGCATGGACAGCCTTTGGTTTTTTTCAAACCGTCCACACCGACCCAGGGTGTACGACTTTTGTGGGAGTTTCGTGGTACATACGTATGTTCACGTTGTAGTGCTGATTGTTCAAATACGGTCTTTGTATGGGCAGGTGCCAGAAATTCCTACATCCTTTCCGAGTGGCCCATTCTACCACCGGATGATCTCTAACCTATTCGCCACTTGCGCTAAGCATGGTAGGTGGTCGCGAGCTGTCCCCTTTGTTTTTCAGCGCTTTTTTGATCGGTGGGTGACCCCTCCACACCGTTAATAAACGCACTGAAAAACAAGAGGGGCCAGCTCGCGACCACCCATACTTCTTAGCGCAAGTGGCGAATAGTAGTATAGTAACACAGTGTACTGTAGGGTACTGTGGGGTAAACGCGGCCATGAGAAAATCCGGCCACCTAAGTTTCAGGGCTGCATATCTCAGCAGCCAATGGACCGATTGAGACAAATATTATCTCAATCGATTCCTCGAACTGCCCTCTTTCAAATGAGCTATTTGGTTCGCCATTTGCTGAAACAGAAAGTTCAAAGGAGCGTAGGTGGCCGGGTTTACCCCATGGCCGGGTTTACCCCACAGTACCCTACAGTATATTTTTTCACAACTTCAGATGCTAGCCCTGCTTCCGGATGATGGCGAGAGCGAGGAAGCGCTGCTGGAAGCTATGGCGTCCTGCAAGGTGAAGCCGGACATGGACATGCTCAATCTGCTCATGGGCAGACGCTGTGGCAGGGGAGACAGGGAAGGCGCGTTGGAGGTGCTGGACAAGCTCTCCTCCTTCAAGCTCACTCCCAATATCAGGACGTTCCTAGCGCTGGCCATCAACGCCAGGAAGAGACAGGATGGCATGCAGATTTTAGAAGATATGAAGGTATGTACATAGTATGTAATACGCACGCAGTAAATTGGGGTGGATACCTTATTGTACGTATGTACTTACTGTCGTCATACAAGGTAAGGTAGAGTCAGTATAATATAGTACATCAGGCGTGTACGTACGTACTGTGACGTGCCGCGTTCCGTATGGCGATAACCGGGCCCCGAAAAGAGGGGAGGGAGAGAAACAGGACCGAACGGGAATCGAACCCGCTACCCTCGGTCACAGCTGTGGACGTATAGGCACACGACCACGTGCCGGTCCGGGGACAGGTGGCTAAACCCGCTTTTACCTTGAACTAGTACGTACGTACACTACTGGCCTCGGACGCTATTGCCATACGTACGCAGTACGAAACAGTACATACGCGTGGTAGGCTATATCATATTACGGCTCAAACGAGCATGAAATTTACTCACATAAAACCGCTGTTTTGTTCGTTTCCAGGCTCTCAGCCTCACACCCAATGCACAAATCCTCGGCTCTCTACTATCCTCCGCATTGAAAGCGAAGAACTTTTGGTACGCTCGCGACCTGCTCAACCAATTCACGCAGCACAGAGTTCACCCCAGCTCCACCTTCATCCGTAATTTGGAACAGCAACTGACGTCTGTGAAAAATAAACTGCAGCATTCTACTGAAAGCGCGTACCTGGACTCGGACTCATTTCACCAGAGTTACATCCAGTTCACGACTACGTACAATCAGTGGCTAAAGACGACCAGATTAGCAGCGCCTGAACAAGAAGCGGACAGCGAGCTGCAGAGTCAAATCGAATCCATAGCGCTGGATGATCTGCGAAAATCCTGGGAAAAGCCATGGATCGATCAAGCACCGAAATATCCGTGATAAAAGTGTGAAAGTAGGAAATGTGCTGGTTTTGTGATTCGATGTTTTCGGCAGAGAAAAATAACTTTACTGCACGCACAGGCATTCGTCATGGTTACTACAGAAAAAGTACAGAAACAAGGAACTTTTATTCTAGCCAGTATGCACATACGTATGTAGTATGTGTGTGCTGTATCGACGCGCTAGTATTTGTATTGGAATGTGGAGAGATGGACTTCATTCGGTTGACTTGCTCGTGGAAGCAGCAGTAAGGTTGCAGGTTTCTTCCTGATGCGAAAAGCTTTCCTGGTTGCGACTCTTCTGGTTTTCCTGGTGATGATTGTTGTGGGTTTTCGCAGTGTCGTTGTTGTGAGTTTGGTAGTTGTGCTTGTGGTAGTTTGAGTAGTCGTTGTGGTGCTTGTGGTAGTTGGAGTAGTCCTGGTGCTTGTAGTTGGAATAGTAGTGCTGGTGGTTGGTGAAGTAGTTGTGGTTGTTGGAGTAGTCGTTGTGGTTGTAGGAGTAGTCGTTGTGGTTGTAGGAGTAGTCTTGGTTGTTGGAGTAGCTGTTGTAGTGCTGGTGGTTGCTGTTATTGTAGGTGTAGTTGCACTTTCGGTAGTTGTGGGTGTGGTTGTCAGAGGTTCTGTAGCGGTAGTTGTGGGAATTAGTCTTGGCGTTGTTGTTGTTGTCGCTGTGGGAGTAGTGGTGACATTCGACGAATTAGTCGTGACTGGCCTTGAAGTTGTCGTCTCATCGGTTAGTGTGGGAAGAAAGAAGTACAGGGTGCGTAAGAGAAATTGGACACCTGTGGGATTTGGATTCTTTCAATGCACGTATTCTGTAGGGTACTATGGAGTAAATTCGGACACCTAGTATATCGATCGATTGTGACAAGTAGCCTATTTTACCAATCGATTCCTTGAACTTTCCTCTTCAAATGAGCTACTATGTTCGTCATTTGCTGATGAAGCGGCAAGTTGTCCGGGTTTACACCACAGTACCCTCCTATATGCGACGTTTTCTTGTCTCCAACACTTGACGTTTGGCTTTTCCAATGTCCGTAATTTGCTTGCGCACCCTGTAAAGAATTAGTGCCGCGACCAAGGCTATGACGAAAAGCATCAGCAACACTAGCAAAACCACCGCTGCTCGTTTCAATTTCAATATCGATTTGCTCAGGTCCTTTCCTTCTTTGTCTACTCCCTTCTTGCCTTCATCATCCTGTTCTGTCGACTTGTCTTTCTTCTGCTCATCGTTGTTCGGTCCGGCCGGCGCTTTCACTTCCTTGTTAGCTGCTTCTCCATCAACCTCAAGCTCGACCTGTTCGAATTCATTTCGCACTCTCGAAAGGTCTATGTAGGTGTGACACTGCGACCCAGTTGATGTCGGTTTCTGCTCCACTGCAGCAGTACTCGATGCTGTCTCCGCTGTCAGCAGATCTTCTCCTTCTTCAACTACCGCAGCCCGCTCAACCATGCTGTTGTAATCCGGTCTCACACGCAAACAAGAAAAAAGAAAGACGACCAGTGGAGAGAGAGGCAAAATACAAAAATGACAACGAAACGAACGAAGAACCAATATAATTATGAGGCAGAGCAAAAGAAATTTTTGGATTTTCTTTGTGCACCGTGGTTTGTGGGCTTTTATTCAGCTATGACTTTGTCATACTCGGTTAGGAAGAAACCGTGTGCGCAATCAGTCAGGTCCAGAAAACGTGTCATTCTTTTTGAATTAGCATTTCCTTCTTACACACATTAGGCCTACATGATAAAAATGCTGAATAAAATCCATCACTGATAAAACGACAGTTCTAGTGAAGTGAGTGGTAGTATTGTATATTCGCTCTCGGACTTTTAGTATTTTTAATCGGTGTTGTTAGTGTAGTATATGATGGAATTGTGGTTGCAGTTTCGGTAATTTGTGATGCAGCGGTGCCGTTGCGCTTGTTTCTGGTGTGGTTGCTTCCGCATCTAAGGGCGTAACTGTAGAAGCAGTGGCAGAAGTCATCCTCATTGAACTGCTAGATGCTGGAGCAGCAGTGGACGATGTCACAACAATTGGACTGTTCGTACTTGTGGGGGTGATGTCGCTTGTGCCCATAGGCGTAAAAGTTGGCGAAGTTCTGGTCCTTGGAGGTAGAGTAGTTGAAAAAGCCATCGTTGTGGTACCAGTTGTATTTGCACTTGTTGGACTAGGCGTTGCTCTTTCTGTTCTAGAAGTTCTATTAGAGGTGGAGGCTGTTGGTATTGTAGACGAAATTGCTGGAGAAGAGGGTGTGGTGACCATTGTTGTTGAAGTTGTACTTGTAGCAGCTGCAGGTGCCATTGTGGTTGAATTTGCAATGACAGACCTACTTTCCACGGTTGAGCTTTGCATGGCTGCTGTAAAGTATGTGGTAGCTTCTTCTGAAGTTGTCGGAATTGAAATTGTTGTTGGTTTTGCATGAGTTGGAGCTGAAGTTGTTGCAGTTGATAGTATGCTTGGTTCTGCAGCTGTAGTTGAAGATGAAGTAGAAGTTGTTGGGGGAGTTGTAGTTGTCGGTTCTGATGGAGTTGACGTTCTTGGAGTAGTTGGAATAGTAGTTGTCGGTTCTGTTGGTGCTGTAGTTGTTCGTGATGTCGTTGAGATTGTTGATCCTGCTGCACTTGAGTTGGTAGTTAAAGTTAGGTTCGCTGTAGATTCTTTTGGTCTTTGTGTTTCAGTTATGGTTAGATTTGTTGGAGCTGGAGTTGTAGTTGCCTCTGCAGAAGTTGGAGTAGTTGTTCGTTCCATTCGAGTGGTGGTTGGTTCTGTTGAAGATGGGTTAGTTCTTTTTTCTGTTGCAGTTGTGGTTGGTGCTGCTGGGATTGTAGGAAATTGCCATGGAGCTTCAGTAGTAGTTGTTGGTTCTGCTGGACTTGAAGTCGTAGTAGCTGACGTTTGAGTTGGAGTAGTTGTAGGTGGTTGTGATGCAGTTGTGCTTGGCTCTGTTGGAGTGGAAGTTGCGGTTGTTGGAGCAGTTGTTCGATCTGTTGGAGTTGGAGTTTTGGTTGGCGCTGCTGATGATGGGGTAGTGCTTTGTTTCGTTGTAGCTGCAGCTGTTGTGGTGGGAGTGGGAGTTGTAGTAGTGGTTGCCTCTGTAAGAGTTGGAGTTATGGTTTGTTCCCTTGGAGTTGTGGTTTGTTCTGTTGGAGTTGTGGTTTGTTCTGTTGGAGTTGCGGTTTGTTCTGTTGAAGTTGTGGTTTTTTCTGTTGGAGTTGTAGTTTGTTCTGTTGGACCTGTGGTTTGTTCTGTTGGAGTTGTAGCTGTTTCTTCTGTTGGAGTTGTCGTTGATGCTGCTGGAGGTGGGCTAATTGTTTCTTCTGTTGGAGTTGCAGCTGTTTCTTCTGCTGGGGTTGAAGTCGATGTACCAGTATCCGTTGTCAATGGCATAGGCACTGTTCTTGGA
This sequence comes from Epsilonema sp. ZAB3_2, assembly GCA_030247985.1. Classification (NCBI taxonomy): domain Eukaryota; kingdom Metazoa; phylum Nematoda; class Chromadorea; order Desmodorida; family Epsilonematidae; genus Epsilonema; species Epsilonema sp. ZAB3_2. The sequence goes on from JASAMW010006711.1 coordinate 74,307, forward strand.
ATAGTGCTGACGATGGCAGTGGGTCTTCCAGATTCTGCGGTTGTTGCAGATGGAATCGTGATGGTCGAGTCAATGGTCGTTCCTGGATTTGTGCCATTGCTCGTCATATTGTCACTCACACTTGTAGTAGGAATCACTTCAGTGGTAGTAGTAGTAGAGAAGTTAGTAGTAGCCGTGGTGGTCTCTGTTGCTTCGACAGGAGAGGTCGTGCTTTCATTCGCCAATGCCAGTGGCACTCGCCCAGTCGTCGTCTTTTTGTGCCCACCGCCCATACCCATCTCATCGCCGTGGAGTGCCAGTGCCAGGACTGTGGCTGCAATCATCAGAAGCAAAAACAGGAGCAACAACGCCATGGACACGTACTTCAGCTTCTTGATATCCTTGTCCTTCTTCTGTCTTTCCTCCTCGCCCTTTCTTCGCCTCAATTGTTCTGCAGGATCCGCCGTCACCACTGGATCCAAAGTTCTGACACTTGCTTCAGTCTTGATCGATCCAGCGAGAGTAGTACCAGTCGTCTCGTCATTAGGGGAGCTTCATGAAGTACGTCACGTAAAAATAATAGGGGGAGGGGGTTGGGGCGAATGTGACGTTAGCGTGACGATATGTCACTCTGTGTTCATAACATAAGCACACTAGGGGGGAGTAACGGCCAAAAAAGCGTGACATAGGGGAGGGGTACGACGGATGAACTATTGCGTGACGTATTTTATGAAGCTCCCCTTATCGAGCAGGGAAGTTCGTTCGCCACCAGTTTTTAGTGTCCTGGTACTGCCCGACGAAATCGAGGTTGTGTTCCCTTTCCCTGACGTCTCCTCGTCGACTTCACTGCTGAAGGCATCTCTACTTGACGCGGGCGATTTCAGCTTCTTTTCCTGCTGCTTCGGTTTCTTCAAGGAAGGCTCAATCGGCACGAAAGAAAGCTGGTCATACATCTCCATGGTCAACAATGTATGCCACACCCCCACAACCACCGTCCACCACACCACACGGCCACACGCCACCAAACAAACAACTGCACCGGATAGGATAGGGCGGAAAATAGGAATGATTGCGCCGTTTGAGCGCACAACAGAATAATTCACTTCTGACTGGTATTAGATTGTAATTTTCTTTTTCAAGCATCTCAGCGCTTCTTGTTGGAAGGACACGGTGCATAAAAGAAAATTCAACAAAAAAAACAAGGCTTTTTCACTTCGAGTAATATGTACACATATGTACAGTCTGCTCAGATCAGATATGCAGAAAAAAAGAAGCAGCAGCACGACAAGGCCAACTTCATTGCATAAAGTTGGCATGCTGTTCGATCACCCTATTTTGGTTCACTCTACAGTACGCACGTACAGTACAGTAGTACGTTGTTGGTGGGTATTCATTCAGGCAGTGTGGTAGCTTCAGGTGCTGGTTTCTGCGGGTATTGCTCTTGTGCTTGCTTTTGATTTCTTCTTGTCTTTGATTTCTTCTTGGTCGTCATTGAATTCTTCTTGGTAGTTGCAGTTGTATCCGTAGTAGTCGGCTTGGGAGTTCTAGTTGTTGGACTGGTGGTACTCGTACTCAAAACAGAGGTTGTTGTAGGTGTAGCAGTAGTTGGAGTTGTAGTAGGAGTAGTTAGTGTCGTCGTTTTGGCTGTGGTTGTAGGAGTAGTCTTTCTTCGGGTGGTGGTGGTGGTCGGCGTCGTCGTTTTTTTAGTGGTCGTGGTCGTAGGCGTAGACTTTCTTCGGGTGGTGGTTAGTGTCGATTCCGTTGTAGTAGTAGGTGTGGTCTTTGTTGGGGTGGCAGTAGTTGAGCTAGTCGTTGGAACAGTTCCCGCTGTGCTTTTTGTCTTCGTCTCCATTGTGCCAGCAGTTGGAACGGTCGTCGACCCTGTACCTTTACTCATCGTGGTGTTTTCACTCACATGTTCAGTCGTTGCAGAAGTTTCATCCGTAAAGTTAGTAGCCGTACTAGTAGCATTCTCCTCAGCAGCAGTGGTGCTTTCGCTGGTCAGTAGAGTGGTAGTTGTGGGATGAGTAGAGTTTAGCTGCCCAGTGCTTGTTTTCTTCTGTTGTTCATCGCCTATGCCCATCTTATCGCCGTGGAAATACACCGCCAGAACTATCCCTGCACCAATAAACAGGGGTATACCCAGTTAAAATTGTTTTGGCTGGAAACATACATACATATGAAGCAAAGTATAGCTCAAGCTGGCCCAATATTTATTCAAAAATTTCGCTTCAGAGCTGCTTTGAATGAAGGAGGCCTACTGTATGCAAGTGTAAAACTGGGCGAAATTGCACCTCAATTTTATGTGCAGGTAGGTATACCCCTGGCATAAGAACCCAGAACGAGAAGAATAGGACTACCGCGGAGCACTTTAGCCGCCTGACAACCTTGGCTATTTTCTTCACTTCCTGCGTGTCGGCTTTTTCCTCTCCCTTTCTTCGCTGCAGCTGCAGCTCCGGATCTGCAGGTACCGATGGATCCATGACAGTCGTCGCTCCAGCTACGGTTCGCATAGCGTCCTCCTCCGCCGTCGACTCATCTTCAGTAGCAGGAATGCATACAAAAAGGGTGAAAAATAGGGTACTATGGCGTAAACCCAAACACCTAGTATCGCAGGAACCACACGACCGATTGAGACAAGAAGTATACCAATCGGCTCGGTTCCTTGGACTATCCTCTTTCAAATGAGCTACAGCTACACCATGTTCGTCATTTGCCGAAGCGGCAAGTTCAGAAAAGCTCAGGTGTCCGGGTTTACCCCACAGTACCCTACTGAATACGGATGGGTCCTTCCATTTTTGTGGAAGACAGAAAAATGCCTCCAGGGAAAGCAAGGCGATGTTTCACGTAGGAAAAAAGAATTCGTTGTGCATACATAGGTAAAGGTCCCAAGCGCGGAAGACTTATTCTTATATTCCCCCACTTCTCTTATGTATGTATTCCAGCTGTAATGGTTTCCTCCGATTCCGTTTTTGTAAGTGGTTGCTCGTCTTCATTGCTGCATCTTCCTCCTCCCATGTTTGCAGTTCAGTTGGCAACTGGATCCAAGAACTTCTGCTTCCACCTTGATCAGCTTCTCACTGCTTCCGTATTGGCACCCTACACTCACCACCAACCCGACCACTCACGAGTACGGAAAAAGCGAAATGCCCTTTTACGCTTGAGTTGCAGCACAGCTTTATAGAGATGCATTTCCGGCAACTTGCATTTGTACGTATTTTACTATTTTGCAGGCACAGTTCGCTTCGAATATAATATATTTATTGTTTTATTCGCTGCTGACATAGCAACCAACATAAGACCAGACGTAGAGTCCTGCAAGTGTAATGAGATAAAACGCTGCTTTGTGGTAGCAAACAACTTGCTTGCCAGCAGGTGCACCAGAACATTATGATGTAGCATAGCATACGCACAAGTAATGGTCAAATAAGTACTGTATGTATGTATTTCCTAAATCGTTTACTGTACAGTACACAACTATCAGAAATGAGTAGCTACGTATTGTACGTACTATTTACATAAGTCCCAGCAGTAGTGTACATAAAATTTATAGGTTTGGTATTCGTGGATGACTTGCTGATACACAAATCCCTTTCCTCAGCACAAACAAATACCCTTATAATGGTGACAAAGCAAATAATAAGTCAGTATTCGAGCATAAAACACGAAAACAGCTGGGTGCAACCAATTCACAGCAAGCACACAAAGACAAGAAACATAAAGTGACACTTCTCTGCTGTGCCTAAGTACATACAGCGAACTCTCAAAGACAGCATTTATCAGCGAAAGTGAACATTACCAGGCTGTAAAGAAAACAGCTGTTCAATATGCAGCAAAACGTGAAATACACCTGTGAATAAATAGGTAGCAAATAATACCAACGAGTTGTGTATGCATAATTCAGCAATAAATCGCTAAGAAAACTCAAATGCCAGATATTCAATGCTCAATAGCTTCCACTTTCGACTATCATCGCATATACATCCTTCCTTCACCCACCGTACGTATACAGTTCTTGACTTGTACTAATACTCACTCACATGCATGCATGTAAAGTACTTTGTAATGAAATCGCACAATCAATTCAGCCATAAACAAAGACGTAGATGGGATAACGGGGTAAAACCATGATTTTGATCGATATTGCACATAGGAGCTCATCAATAAAGGAGGAAGCGTGATTAAGGAAAGAATAGCCACTTCGAGGAATAAGCATTGTTGAGGTGGTGTAACATAACATGGCCCAACTTGATACAAGGAGGGTCGCCCAATATAATAAATCAACAGATCAATAATCCAGCCAAGGGTACTATGATTAGGATGGTCAAGCTGCTCAATATACAGGTGTTTCATAATATACTCTCCGGATGTTTGTGTCTCTATCTCCACAGCGGAGTGTCATTTTCAAATGTGGTCTCTTGCACAAAGTAACCAAGGCTTCAACGTTTATGCTTGCAAAATTTCAACTTTCTAGGCCAACAGGCTGACCACAAAATTCGAGGATTTGCCTATCCGGAGAGTATATTATGAAACACCCTATAGTTATCGCATCTAATAATAACCTCACCATACCACCACACAGCAAGAATAGGCCACTCCATTGATTGACGTCCATCGCTTTCCACCTCTAAAGTTCAACTGACCAGTAATTCCTTCAGCGCACATTGTAAAACAGTCCATCATACAGGTTGTAGGTACTGACGCAGGAGAGAATCATTCAGAATTCAGCCAATCAATGGCTTGACAAGGATGAGGCGTTCGCCAGTTTTGTCGCTGGTGTAATTCCTTCCGCGTACATTGCAGTCCATCATACAGGTACATGCTCACAGTGGAGAGAATCATTACATTCACTTCAGCCCATCAGAGGCTTGACAAGGAAGAGGCGTTCGCCGGTTTTGTCGCTGGTGTAGATGGGATGGAGTTTGTAGTGCGCGATGAGCTCCTCCATGCTGGCGAAGGAGCGGTTGCCGATGCGGAAGCTGCCTGCGACTGCGTCCGCGCGCACCCAAAAGTGCTTGTTCCGCCCCGCCGCCTTCAGCGACACCGAGAAGTCGCCGGGCTGCAAAAGAAATACGCAAGAAACGGTACCAGATAAGAGTTGCATCGAAAGTGAACGATATTGACCAGTTGCAGTAAGACTTATGGGTGGTCGCGAGGTCGGTGGCGTCACGTACTCCTAAAGCGCGCGCTCTAGGAGTACACAAAAATTTACTACGTGGCGAGTTTTGATAGTGTGCTAAAAAGTGCAAGCCAGCTAAGTGCACTGCGAGAATCACGCACAGCGTTATCGCGAAAGGCGAATACCGCGAGGTCACCTCGAGACCACCCAAAGCCTTACTGCAACTGGTCAATACTGAACTGATCGACTGTGCGTTACGCATTCGGTGGTCGTGGCAAGTACGTATGGTACTTTAGCATGTACGTATCGCATGTAGTGGCGCTCTTCACTGTTGCAGTGGTGTACGTACGTACGTACTGTATGCACCTATAGATCTAGCTCAGTGCTAAGCAAATGAGATTCAAGCGAATAGCATTTCAATTTTTCCCCAAATTTCGGTTCCCCAAAGTAAGCATATGCACTGCACTTGCCCTCCTTCCCTCGACGTCAGTAGTTGACATTAAAGGCAAGGGGTCCCCTACACCGACTTTCGAATTTAAAGTTCAAACCAATTTTATCATAAACTACATTTTTAACCGAGTCTTTTGCAAAAAACCGCTTTTCAAAATTCCTATCCGTTCACGAGTTGTCGGTGTGCAAAGTTCAGTCAAGTTCAGTACTGAAGACGGATTTGGGAACGTATTTGGGACGTAGTTAACTACCGTAGTGGTTCCCGAGGACCGCTTCAATACTGAAATTTATCGATTTTTATCTTCGAATAACTCATGAACGGATAGGAATTTTGAAAAGCGGTTTTTTGCAAAAGACTCGGTTAAAAATGTAGTATATGATAAAATTGGTTTGAACTTTAAATTCGAAAGTCGGTGTAGGGGACCCCTTGCCTTTAAGAAGGTTTCCATGGCCTTTGGTGAAAAATTCCCCAGTCAAATTTGGTTATGTTTGCGCAGTATAAGCTAGGCACAATCAATCAATCATAAAATATAAGCTGGATGTATGTGCGTATTAAAATGCGCACACCCCATATTGTTTATCCATCGCACAAAATCAGAGTATCATCCCGCTCCCCTCTCCAATCACTCCCCAAGCCCGTCATATCTCCATTTGTTTTCTTCGCAAGCTCATGATAAACGTTGTTCAACATCATGGCACCCTCCCTTTTCCCCTTCCTCTCTCTTTCTGCCTCCCAAGGGTGCCTGTCTGTGTCTGTGTCTCTGTCCACCATCACACACACACAACACAAAGTCGCCCTGCCCAGCCCCTCCTACGCTTTATGTTCGTGTACGTACATACATAGGCGCAGCTGGCGTGATTAGTGGCAGCTGTTAGAAAGAACTAGCTACAGCAGCGCAACATAGTAGACAACAATAAGGAGCGCACTGCTGCATGCTCAGTATATTATGTATGGAGGCTGACTAAACTGATAAAATGAATCATTTACGGGCGAGCGAACGCCTCAAACTCGCAAATAATATGTATTGCACTACGTACTGTAAGTATGTACGTGCATTTGTACGTGAGAGAGACAAATCAGGCTGAACTAATGCGATTTAGGGCAGAAAAAGTTTTCCTACTTTCAAGGCGCGTGTTCTACTGTGAAAACTGTCATTGTTCCCGTGAGAGCTTGGAGTGAACAGCTTTTAGGCACATACACAGTACTTGCCGTTACCACTTTGCACGTGTTACGCGAGAAAGCATGGCTACACGTTCATTATGTTGAACGTCGTTCATAGTTCGTTCAGTTCAATTCATATCAATAGCATGTAACCTGGCTCATTTCACACTGCAGAAAATGCGCTCAGCGTACGCCCGGCGAATCCATGCCTTTGCGTGTGTCGAGCCATGGACGTACGTATGCCCAGCGCACGTCTCCGATGTGAATCCACTCTGGTCCCTTCATGATGCTCAGGCACAATTTGTGTGGTCCATTACACCTGGTCCCGCAGCGAACTGCAACGCGAGCATCGTAATTTTCTTTTTTACTACGTACCTAACGTACCGTAATACGTAATAGTTCGCTTCGGGACAAGGTTTAATGAACACAAACTGTGCCTGAGCATCATGAAGGGACCAGAGTGGATATGCCAGTCCTTTCCTTACATTCGACTCGCTATCCCTGGCGATGAAATCTCCGTAGCTTCCGTATCCGTTGAGCAGACTGTCCGCCTCGTCCCTGCTTAGTCGGCCGTAGTACCAGGCTCGGTCGCTGAAGGGGCCACCCGTAATGCGCGATTTGACCAGCGCCGGCGTCAACACGCCTCCTCCCGGTCCGCTCTCGGTAGTAGCGGAGGAAGGGGGGAAGAGAACTGGAGGAACTGGTGCTGCCGTGGAACTGGAGGAGGCAGAAGGGAAAGGGATGGGCGGTTGTTGATCGTCGCGACTGGAACGTTCCACCACCTGAATAATAAGGGTATACAGATAGCGCAGCCTAGGACTATAGGGTGTCCACAGAGTGAACATAAAGAACAACCGCTCATTCTGCAAGCAGGGCAGCTTCATTCGTGGTACAGAACCACGAAAGTACGCATAGATACAGAACTATGCACATGGGTGGTGGCCACCCTTTCAGATCGGCTTCGAACCCTTTCAACAGAATAGGCGGTCGAAACATAAAAGTCACCACAACGGCAAAATATACAGTAGAAGTTCTGAAAGTGTTGGAGTTTCGATAAAGAGGCGATCAAACAGCCACGCCCAGTCCACTAATAACTCTACTCACGTGGATTACATACCTGAATATAGTTGGTGGGTACCAATCCGGCGTGTCCCCGCGCGTTTCTCGCCTTCCACCACTCGGGGTCGTGAGCCGGATGTTCCACCACCAGCAGTCTCTCTCCCTTCTCAAAGCTCAGCTCCTCCTCATTCTGCGCCCGAAAACTGTACAACGCCACCACCGTCTCCATGGGGACTTCGCCGGATTCGAGCCCCGGCCATCCCTGCTGCTGCGGCGGCGCCTCCAAGCGTCCGCCAGCCGCGCCGGCGCCGTTAGACAGCGCTAAAGACTGGCTATGAGTAGATGGGGTCGTGTTCTCGGTGACGTAGTTGGAGGGGAACCAGCCGACGCGACTGCCGTTGTCGCACTCGCCGCGCCACCAACCGTCCGCCGATTTTTCAGTTACCAGGATCACCTCGCCTTTCTCCAGAGACAGCTCGTCTTCGCGCTGAGGCGAGTAGTTGAACCTCGCCACGGCTTTCCACTTCGGCGATCGCTGCTGACAAAAAGAAACAGGTGAGCATCTGAACAACCTACGTAGTACAGCATATCCTTGCATGCCCATACTTACAGTAGACGAATCAGACAGAACAACTTACTCGTACCGAGCATATTGATCTTTCGTGTTGAAACATAAGATGAGATTGAGTACGGTCCGACTTTGCACTCCCACCTGCTAAGCAGTCTGACCGCGTGAGTACTTCTACTCGCACCGAGCATCTTCTCGTCACATACACACTCACACGCGTTCGCACGAGCTGTTATTCGCAGCGATCAAAGGTGCGAAAGTGGTGCGAGTTTGTCACTGCTGCTGTACCGTACCGTTCAGATGAGAAGACCGGTACGAGTAAAAGTAGTAAAGTACGCACACGGTTTGACTATAAAATACCGATTTGCTCGGTGCGAGTAAATTATTGGCCTGTCTGTTGTCGTCTATATAGTACCTGCTTATTCTGCAGACTACTGGCAGCCTGTTCCACTGGACGCCCATTCAAGGAGGTTCGATTTCCCTGTGCGTCCAGAAAATAGTGCCGAGGCTGCTGACTACTATTGGCTGTCCCCGGTTCCTGAGGCAGCAGATTCTCCGGCAACTTAGGCCGTGAATTCGAGGAGCTGGACGTTTTCCGACCGCCTTTCAGCGTTCCCTTCACCTTGTCCATCAAGTTCTCACGTCGAATGTAGTTGGAGGGAACGTAGCCGACTCGATTCTCCGAGTTTATCACCTTCCACCAGTTCTTACTGTCGTCAAGCAGCACCAAACGCTCGTGCTTCTTAATGCTCAGCTCTTGAGCTTCCGCCGCCGTATAGTCGTATTTGGCGACCACGTAATCCGTTTCCGACGACATCTTTAAATACAGGCTTATAAAATCTTGGTATAGCGCTGAGTGAGCAGTTGTATCTCAATCTTCTCAGTCCACGGTTGGAAAAATCTTAGTTGCCGATAATCACCATAGCAGTCCAGTCGTGTAGCACTCTCTGTTTGTTTATGAAATCCTGGTACAGACGGCTTTCTTTCAAGCTTCCCAGCAAGAAGATGGTATCCAAATCTTCTATCGCGACTATATCTTGCACAGAATCTCACAGTAGGCTACATACTTTGGATCCAATTTTCACGACTGCATGCACTGTGCAAGAATGTCGAATCCTTTGGTTTTGCTACGACTCGGTGTGACTTTTTCCAAACCCTTGGAGCGTTGAAATTGCGCCTCCAATCTTCGCTTACGGATGCGTTAAGACGGATGGCGCCTCCTCAGCCTTAACTCCGATCAGTTGCAGTTGAAAATACAAGACGGAGAGGTGTGATGTGATTATCCTCGCCTGCTGAAACAGAAATTCGAAACATTATCACATTCGTTTCGTATCCACGTGTACAAGGACACAAAGTATCCATCCCCACGCCCTACACACACACACACACAGTATCCATACCATGGATTACACTACATACACCAACACGACACCAAATTTTGAACTCGTCACTCAAAGAAGGACACATATCATAGCGGCAATATTGCCTCAGCTCAACCTCGATTGAGACTAACAGGGCGCAAAAGTAGTACTATGCTCCAGTACTATGTACGTGTACATACTACATACATGTAGGGTACTGTGAGGTAAACCTGGACACGGGGGTAAAGTCGGACACCTAGTATGACTCAGCAACCATAAGACCGATTGAGACAAGCATTCTACCAATCGATGCTTTGACCTCTCCTAGTTTTCAAATGAGCTACCACGTTCATCATTTGCTGAAGCGGCAAGTTCAGAAAAGCTTAGGTGTCCGGGTTTACCCTACAGCACCCTACTTCTCAAATAAATAGCCAACGGTATGGCACAACAAACAAGAGTCCTTCAGAGATTTATTATTATTTGGCTCAACAGACAGAGCTGCCTCCCCTCCCACCTACATATATTAGATGGAAAAGTTGTCGATAATTCTGTCACTTGCCGCGCTATTTGTCACAGCAAGGAGACAGGAATAACAGAATAACAGGCTGGGTGGGGGAGAAGAGAAGAGGTGGCACTACTTGTTTGTAGGTGTGTCACTCAGGTAAAAGGAAGGGCTGGTTGGTGTGAATTTTCTGAAGGCAAACAAACACCAGCAGTCAACAATGCATGTGTACGAGTAAAGATGTACCTACAGCACGTAAAGGTATACATACAGTACGTACAACAGCCCACACCGGGTGAGAAAAGGACAGTTTTCTTGTCTGATTCAACAACCATTCGTACAGTCGGTAGGTACCTAACCTAAAGTGCACGTACACTGGAAGGAAAGTATGATTGTGACATATTACGACCAAATTGCGGTCATCATAAAATGTTATGCATTGTGTCACAGCGACTAACTTGCAAGGGCGTCATACACACTATGCCAATGCCTAATATTTGCCCCCCATACGGCTGCCACGGAATAAACTTTGTATCTCAAGGCATTTGCTCTACAGATGTTTTGGCTATGGTGGGGGACATTCAAGCGCGGGCAGATAGAGAAAACGTGCAATAAAGCCTTCCAATTCCCCAAGAAAAACAAAAGGCAAACGACGCCAATAAAATCTCCAAACCCGACGCAAAGAAATCGGAAAAGAAGCTCAGCTTTATGAGCTTGGGTACACAATAGACATAATGTTCGTACGTAACGCACGTATGTACATCCTGCACTGTACGTACAGGCACGAAACGTGTCATGGAAAGCGCAAGCAACAGTTCTGAGATGCGGAAACCAGCTCATAAAACCGGCACGAAAGTTTTGAAGCTGCGGCTGCGTTGTGGGCAGTTGAGATTTTGTGGGATGCATCGCCTTGTGCAAATACGCTAAAACGCAAGCCAAGAAGAAGACGTCAAGAGAGAGAGAAGAGAGCAAAAGCATCGCAATAAATGTTAGTCAGATCGAACGCGAAAAAGACCAGAAAATGCTGGGGCCCTAAGTACGCCACAGAGACATCGTAAAGGTGTCATCTTTGCTTGGCTTCCCTTTCCCCCGGCCTATGTACGTTAGAAGGTCTACACACGCGAAAAGCTTGTGGGTGGCCAGCTAAAGTTCAGCAGCTCAAAATGACGACGTAAAAGCCCGAAGCTGCTCAATCAGGCTCAAACCAACAGAATCAACAGGATGTAGGTACCTAGGTACATTGCAGACTGCACATCTATTACTTCCCTTCCCAGAGCTTTGAGAATTATTGGAGTGGAGAAAAAATGTCCATCTTCTATCTTCAATCAGCGCAAAAACATAGCTCTATGTACCTACACACACATAAAAAGGAAAGGAATAATACCGACTAACCTACTGTGCACCCAAAAATATTGTTGTGCATGATAATAATTGACTTTCAGGCACATTTTCTAATCTGCTCTACTCTGTTACTATAGATTCTAGCACCGTTCATGACGCACTGCGATATTTTTTGGTACACAACAGGGCAGGTACAAAATTGACAGAAATATGAAGCTGCCAGCATCATGATAAGACGTGCACTAACCGTTGGTGATCGAATAATCTACAATATTGTATTCATCCTAAACTTGAATCACCATGCTTCCATTCTGAGAGCTTATGGGTGACAATCATCACCAGGAAGAAAGCTACTTGAATCAAGGATTTGGAGTAACAGGATGGGTAGCTCTGAAGAAAATGCCGCAAACGAAGTTGCTGTCAAATTATGCTGCATTTAGCACGGCGACAGCGAAACAGGGTGAAGCCATGGGTCCAGGGTCCCATACAAACAAATACTCAAAATCGATCAAAGATTTTCGGGACAAAAAAATTTTTCCGAAAATGACGTCATTTCCCAGAGATCCAGGCCGTTTTCAGCCAAAGAGGCCAAAAAACGGCAAATCCAGCATCTTCATGGGCCTATATCTCGACAATGACGTTGAGGCAGAAAGTTGGCGCCATAGTGAAACCTACCCGCAAAGATTCCCTCTTTCACCCCATACCACTGGCAGACCTCTAGTTAAGGCCTAACACGATTATTGAACCATATCTTTTCTTTATCAAAAAATTCACCAACCTTAAATTTATTTTTCCTTTGATATCAGACCACCATTAGATGCGCCTGATCGAGCTGATTCCGAATATGCCACTGGTGTCTGCAAAATTTGCATTATTTACGGAGTTATGGGCCTCCAAAGTGGCCCTATTTTCCAAAAAACGCGATTTTTATTGATTCTAAATCCATAAGGGGTTAAATTTTTAAACAACTTTTTCTGACCTAATTTTATGCGTAGAATCCGAATCTGAACTTGATTTTTTCATTTTCCCACATTTAAGGCCTTATTTTCACGATTTGACATCTGAAAAAGTAGAAAATGGCAAAAATAAGGCCTTAAATGTGGGAAAATGGAAAAATTAAGTTCAAATTCGGATTCTATGCATAAAATTAGGTCAGAAAAAGTTGTTTAAAAATTTAACCCCTTATGGATTTAGAATCGATAAAAATCGCGTTTTTTGGAAAATAGGGCCACTTTGGAGGCCCATAACTCCGTAAATAATGCAAATTTTGCAGACACCAGTGGCATATTCGGAATCAGCTCGATCAGGCGCATCTAATGGTGGTCTGATATCTAAGGAAAAATAAATTTAAGGTTGGTGAATTTTTTGATAAAGAAAAGATATGGTTCAATAATCGTGTTAGGCCTTAACTAGAGGTCTGCCAGTGGTATGGGGTGAAAGAGGGAATCTTTGCGGGTAGGTTTCACTATGGCGCCAACTTTCTGCCTCAACGTCATTGTCGAGATATAGGCCCATGAAGATGCTGGATTTGCCGTTTTTTGGCCTCTTTGGCTGAAAACGGCCTGGATCTCTGGGAAATGACGTCATTTTCGGAAAAATTTTTTTGTCCCGAAAATCTTTGATCGATTTTGAGTATTTGTTTGTATGGGACCCTGGACCCATGGCTTCACCCTGTTTCGCTGTCGCCGTGCTAAATGCAGCATAATTTGACAGCAACTTCGTTTGCGGCATTTTCTTCAGAGCTACCCATCCTGTTACTCCAAATCCTTGCTTGAATTGAAACAATGCAAAACACCACAGAAATAATATTTTCATTGAAGCTGAACTTGATGGAGAAGAAGAATAGAGCTGAGATCTGATGGCGGAAACGCGGAAGAAAGAAAAGACAAGAAAAGAAAGAAAAAAGAAAAAAGATCGCCTCTCTAGAAGTACATGACGTGACGCGACAAAACAAGAAGACCTAGATCGCAGTGTAAGGCTACTCTGTCTAGAAGTCCTTGGACAAAAAATTTAAAAGTTTGTTGCGCTGCAGTTATAACCGTTTCTGTCTTGTGGTATAATTTTACAATCTGACTACGCATAAAAATTATAGTGCAACAAACACCGACTGAAGTGCAAGCGCACCATTATGGTAAGGCTTGTGTCATGTGTACGGTAGGTAATTTTAGGTTTTTAGGGTATAGGTAAAATACATATTTACCAATCAAAATCGAAAGCCAGCTTTGAACGTTTTGGAGCAATTTGACAGCCTAGATGTTTTCGACAAGAAAGACCTTTCTGCCAATTATGCTTCAACTTCACCCATGTCCATATTTTTGAGGCACTGATTGCATGCAAACAAGGCACGTATGTAATTGTATGTTTCGAGTCGATCGTCGAGCTTATCAGGACCTTATCAGATATAAGGCACGCAGCAATCAGCAAATAAGCTAGCTGCGTCTAGTCTAGAGCGCATTAGTACTTTTCTTATTGTCAATCATGCCGTTTCTATTCCTAGACCTGCTGTAATTGCTACACTTGACTTGTACGCCGAGATAGGCACAGCCACTCATGATGACATCTAGTCGTACCCACACGAATAAAAGCTAGCTACCTGACACTGACATTCTGCTTTTACGCGCTCGCACCACCCTTTCTTTATTGCACATCTTGTCCGATGTCAAGCCGGCTGCCACAAACTGTTTTGAAGCACAGGAGCTCAAGAAACCTGGCACTCTGGTTGTACTAAATTGCCGCAATATAAGTAAAATAGGTTACTAAAGTACTTACTTACAATGGTGGTGAGAGCGGTGAGCGTGAGAGCATTACATGTTTCTTATCGTCCGTATTTTGTCGTCTTGTATTTTATTTACTTTCTTTCTTTGTACTTCTACGTAAGACCAGCCAAGAGGATCCTTCTAATTTTCAGCTCAGTTGTCAGTTTCTTATTTTCTGGAAACCAAGTTACGTTTCTTAGGCTTTTTGCGCTGTTTAGTCGAGTCTCTCTGGTATTACAAGGATCAGCCAGTATGTACATCAGCTAGCTTACGGAGCATACGCCCAATACTTGCTTGGTTCTTTGAGGTAAAAAGTCCAACGAAGTAGGCCACATACATGCAGTTTGTACATACGTACATCACTACATTATACGATGGTAATCGAAAGCGAACGGTTCGCCCTCTTTTGTGATTTATTTTCCTGTTCGAAAAGCTTCGGCCGGTTGTAATTGAATCATTGCGGTAATTTGGTTGGCGTTTCTTTACTGAGGCCGCTTGCTCCTTTACTATCTGATAACCGTGCTTGAATAGGCGGCAAAAATATTTTGCGCCGACAAATTTTGTTATCATGTTATTTTCGCTTTTCGCTCACTTACGTACTTACGATTATGAGCCATGTCATATCCCATGGGGTCGTGTAGCGTGTCGCGATAAGACATTTTTACAAATTAGTTTACTGTTTTTCTGGCGTTCTAGCACGGTGTAGTGTACTCAAGGCAATTCTCAGTGCAGTTCCCTGCATGAATAATTCATAATTCTTTCGAAAGCCGAATCCGGGATGTTATATCACGAAAAAAACATAATTTCTTAGGCAGAAGCGTTCAGTGAGAGGCGTGCAAGCTCTGCAATTAATACCTATCTGCGCTTTCATGCTTGACTCAAAAATGCGTGTTAATGTCTGGAAAGGAGAAAAAGAAAGGTGCATAATGTACAGTATTCGACCTACAGTATAGTAGAGAATAGGTCGTACGGTTACTGTAGAGGTCTTTTTGAACGGGTCGTAGTCGTCGTCGTTGTTTTCTTCATCGTCGCTTGGAGAACAGAATATGCCTTTTCTTTGCCCTAAATTTATTCCCGTATCCTTTCGAATGAGAGAAATGATAATTGCGGTGAGCTGGCAACTTCCGCAAAGCCATCTGTCACCATTTATTCCCTTCGAACCTTGCTTCTTTTTCTGTTCGTGCCGGATGGATGCCTATGCTTCTTCGTCGCCGGCTAAATGCTTTTCCCTTCGCTTTTTCTGCCGCTGGCGGTTGAACGACTGCTGCATAGGAATTGGGGAACAGTCTTGCAGAGAAAATTTAATTGAAGCATCGCTCTCCTTTTCACCTTCATCGTCTTCCTTACCGTTTTGTACGACGGCTTTGCAATACCCCTGAGATTGCTTAGCGTTCATTTGTGATGAGGAAAAGGATACTGTGTCACTATGCGTGGAACACAGTAATAACAGCCTACTTTTTCGCTTTTCATTTTCATATTTTAGAAAACGACAAAAACTCAGTCTAGTCGCGTAAATCTACCTGCATGCTACTAGCTAGGATTTTGTAGCTTTTTCGCCTTTGAAGAAATATTGTAGTTAACGACTACAACTACATTCATAAGAGAATTTTTAATCACACGATAAAGCATGTACTGTACGTATACGTCTTTTCCGGTGCATTGCACAGGAAAAACCCCTACCGGCTCATGGCGCGCTCCTTTCTACTTGAATAATTATTTCTCGTTGCCATGCATATATACAAAAATACAGTTTGCTTGCTTACGTACAATGATGTCGTATACTGAGGTAGAACGTATGTACATAAGAATACGGGGCACGCAATCCTACCCTACGGTAAAACATGCTCCTCCTCATCTTGTGTTCATTTGTTCATCAATCGATCGTCCGAAACAAGGCAAAAAGCTAATCAGAATCAGAAAAGAAACAGCTGAAAAATCCCTCACGGCCTGTCGATAGCGACTAGGAGGCTTTCCTCTTTGTTTTTCTTGCATATTTCTCTTACGAGACGTTTGAAGAAAATAGAGTTCAGCCGTCTGTCTAGAAAATAAAAGACACATGAGTTTTAGTATTTTTTGATGCCTTTAGCTTGCGAGCTAAAGTCTAGCTTACTATACAAAAATTATCTGTGCGCTGCTAACTGTGTTCAGTTTTGTCTCTGCTTCTCTTGTACCTACCTAACCTACCTTGTAGCACGTTGTCAAGTGAGTCTTAATTAGTCTATACGTACAGTAACATATCATCTAGGAGGTGATATGACAACGAAACAAAAGCTAACATAACAAAATATGGACAGTTTGCCGTGTTAGCTACATACAAAAGGCTCTTAAGAATGAAAGAGCTATAGCGACGACTATGTACGTACGCAGATAAGCATAGGTGCTGCCAGCTTATCGCTTATGCATATTGAATTTTGATGCTGCTAATCGTGTCCCCGTTGTTTGCATGCGCTCTTCATTTCCTACAGCTTCGCTTTTCATCCAGTTAGGCATATCATGTTCCTCTTTCCGAGTAAAAATGTAGCATCGCCAAATGGCGGGTGGATGGGATGGGCAGCCTAGCTACATGTAGCTGCTTGCTATCTACATTGACATTGTTCTTCCTTGTACGTACCACCTGACGTGTGTCCCTTTGAATAGGGTATATTTATTTTTAGCTCAAGGGATGATATGCTACTATAATACGTTGACAAAAGCCGTTAGATTTATTCAGAATGTTCCTCATACGCGAACTCTAAGTACATACAGCGATTTCATAGAAAAACGAAAATTCTTGTTTTTCTACGCCGTGTTATCGGTACTGTACTCGTACGTCATCAGCAATCGTATCATATTATTTTATTTTTCCAAGAAAAAATACAAAAAGCAAAATTCAGAACGAAAGAGCTGTCGTAAAGTAGCTGGAATGACGACTTTATCTTTGTTTGTGCGGGTGATGCTCCTCCCATGCCCTTGCATTATACATGTTTGGCTAGTTTTTGTATCCCTTGAGGAAGTACGTACAGTAGAGGAAAGTGTGTATAGGAGTAGACTCCCAGTGATTTATCGTCACGTAAGACCGGAAGAACGATCAATGCATTTTGCTTTCCGGACATTTCGTCAACTTTCTCTGCTCTTTTTCCCCGCCTCCTCCTGAAACACTGGGCCCCAAAATATGAAACCGAGCTTTGGTTTCTTATCAATCTCTGTCCGTCATCTGGAGTTCCACGACCAAATTTCATCTGGAAACTCCTCCCCTTTTGTATCTACGTAGTTTAACTCATATATTCATATTATGCCATAACCTACATATGTACGTATGTTTTCCTCCTGTAGGCCAATAATGAAATGAACTATGCGATTCTTGTATATTTTTGCTGACCGAGAAGCTAAGAAAGAGCTACAGTACTATGCTATCAAAGAAGTAAAGACACACAGAGTAGTGACTATTGTGAGTGGCCGGCCAGTGGCCCAAAGAATATTTTGTGGCCGTAAGGGCATGAAGTGAATAAATGGAAATAAATAGCCATAGCCTAGTGTTATTTGCCTTTTGGTCCCAAATACCTCACCTATACCGCAGCAGCAAACCATAGACCGGAAACCAAACATCATTTCGAGTAAATATTGAACACTCCTGTTTGGTCATGTTCATCTAGGGTAAAGTTTCGAACCTCTGACGTACATTAATGTCGGCGCTGCATACGTGCTCTTTCATGCGTGAAATCTTTCACAAAGGAGGTGTCGAGCAGCTAACGAGTCGAATGACTTCGTGACGCTTTCCTTTCCTTTTGGCGCGTAATTTCATATGTGCTGCGAAAGCTCTTCATTGAATGAAAAAAGTTTTCTGCTCATAGGCTCAAATTTCGTACATGAACGGCGACGACGGCGCCTTGCCTGGCTTAAATCACAGTGCAAACGCTTGTCGGAAGTGTAGATGAAGTTGCGGTGCGGCTTCATTAGCACAGACGATCCTTGACTGACACGTTGCCAACTGTCACGGTTTGTAGACCTATAGCAATCTTTCTGACAGAACATGAGAAAGAAGGACGGCAATCCATTCACCGATTCTCGACCAGCTCT
>JASAMW010006714.1:0-29093 GCA_030247985.1 Epsilonema sp. ZAB3_2
TTTGTCGGCGCAAAGCTGCTGTCAACGCTGCGTGCCAGCCCCGAAAAACTGTTTGATGTGTCGTCTGTGTGATCCCCCAAAAGACAAAGGCAGTATTTTGACGGCTGCTCGTCCAAATTTATGCACCGTGAAAAGAGCAGGGGTTGCGTTTTCGGGGTGGCAAATTTAACGCGCGGACATTTTCGGGACTTGGTTCGTTCGCTCTCATCCGTTTGCCAACTGTTTGCGGGCCGCGGATCATGATAATCAGTTTTCAGTAGCAGTTGGGATTGACTGATGGCGCACTCCACTACTGATGCCTAAAGGGAACGCGACGTACAGTACAAGGTATGTACGAAGATGGAGATGCCAGCAGGACATCTGTGTTGCGTACGAAGGAGATGCACTTTTAACCCTGTCGACGCGTGTCGGACGTACGGCGCCTTTCTTTCGTCGGTTTTCCGTATTTGGTTCGGGAGGGGTTTCATTCAACTTCGGGTACTGTGGGGTAAATCCGGAATGGGGCAAAAACGGGACATAGCAATTGCTTCATCTTTGCCTAAAACGATAGGCCTACACACCTTTGCCTTTGCCCAGTACAGTCGGGTCGCACATTTTGCTGACCACGAACTAAGACAACTGCAGGTTAGCGAAGTGACTGGAATTTCCCCCATATTCCGGCTTTGCCCCACAATACCCTATGTGTACAGCAAGAGGGGGATCAGAAGATGCGATTTAGGCGCTCGAAAATGCGAGCAGGAGACTCGTTGTCAAACGCCTGATGAGGTTTCGGAATTTATTGGGGTGCCGGGGTAAAAAAAAGCCGCAGACAACGAAGTAGGAAAGAAATTCAATCCTCTTCAGACATGAAAAGGCGGCGGGAGGGGCGAATCGGAAACGAAACGAGAGACGGGAACAACCTGCAATTTGGTTCAGTTGACTTGATCGCGAAGAAGACGGGAGATGTACAGAAGAGGCAACTTTTGAGTGGAAAAAGAAGAGGAAACTCTTGACGAGGAGACGAGAAACAAGAGCAAGGGAGAGTCGATCAACTTCTCCAAACAACATTCGATAGGTTTGTTATTGTTTTCAGGGCGAAAAGCCCTCGAAAGCTTGTCACTTTGAAAGGCAACTCCGAGAGACTCTTCAGTTGTAACAATGACAAAGCTCACTTGATCATTGGAAGCATTTGGCGACACCAATGACCATCATGTGGAAGTAAACTCTTGTACGTACCTCACCATCCTAATAGGGACAGGCTTTTTACACAAGCACCCCTGTCTGCACGCGATTCTGAAGATTTTCACCTGGGTCGGGTCGGGATTGGGGATTTCTGGAGCTCATTATATACTGTATGTTGGAGCTCTGCCATATTTGTTTTCGCAGTTGCATTGGTGCAATTGTAGCGAAACAGAGCAAACAAACTGTGCAAGCTTATCCCCGATCGCGAGTGGTGACAGCTGTCAGCTGAAAATGCAAACACTGGAGACATTTTTCTCACGTTGGAGGCTGAAAAATGGGATTGGTTCTTTTGTCGGTTTGATAGGTAGCGTAGCGTAGCATATGCTCAGTCCAAACAAACTTTAGGTAAAAGTATGCACGGCACCATGCCAGTACAGTGAGCAGACTATTAGGGAGTGGCATATGAGAAGGTTCCAAAAGAACTCAATGGAGGGGAGGGGGCCATTCACTTTTGCACAACAAAGGGTGGCCATTATTTATTTCGTAGGTGTGTATTTGCCAACATTTCCTTCATTGGTGATGCGGGCATAGTACGTACATGCATACCAGTAACAGTAACGGGCATCATAGTGATATGTACTGTATTTACGTAGTACGTACTACGTACCCCTGAATTCTCCCTTGGTTGCATGGAAGGAAAGGAAACTTTGCATATGGGAGTATTTTGGTATCATCTTTTCGGATCTAAGGCAACCATTTCATGCTGTGTTGATGGGGTTAGATTAGATGGGGTCTTTCCATTGCAGGCGGTGTGCATAAAAGTACGTAAATGATGGGGTGCTGTTAACAGCACGCTTCTCTTGCTTGCAGTACATTAGACGTCACGGTTATTTTGCCAGTATTTGGCATGTACTGATGGGTACGTACTTACGTGTATGTACATATGCACTGAAGTCAGACGCAATATGAAGAGTGGAGAATTTTGAAAGGAGTAAGAGTGGCCGAAGGATTTGTTTGACGCGTATACGGGTAGGGAACAAGGTCGGCAAATCGGCATTTCTTTACCAAATAGTACCAGGAAAATTCAGGTTCTTTTGTATGTGCATGAATGCTGTGCACAGCTGCTGCACTCACTGCACCGGTACGTTAAGAGAGTTTGTCGTCGACGACGTTGTTGTTGGTTTTGGCCGCGTGTTTTTATGCGGCCGTCAAACACCGCAAAACGACGAAGACGACCACGATGACAGGCAGTCATTTTTTGCGGATCGGCGCCGTATGAACACAATGGAGAATAGGGGGATTGCTCGCATGCAGTGCGCAATGCACTACACATGTACGTAGGGTGTTATGGGGTAAAACCGGACAGTGGGAACTCCGGACATCGCCTTTTAGTTTGTCTGCTTCTGACTAGAGTTACGTTACCCAACCCTGATTGATCCCAGAATCGGTTGAGGAAAAGTGTGGTGTTCGTTCGCGTTTTTTCTCTCCAGTTTTACCCCAGGGTACCCTATGCGTAGATAGATACTGCTCTCGAATTTATTGCGTCGGAAAGATGAACTCCGGGAGCGGTCGCCAAGCCAGACAATCAGATAAATTTATGGCCAAAGCTGGATGCTCTCTTCAAAACGGGAGCCATTACCTCCCCCTGCGTACTCTTGTATGTAAAACAGGCCTGTTGAAGCGCGCTCAAGGCGCCTGGGTGGCCGTGGCTTAAAGCAGAAGAAAGGAGGCGCCCGCAAGGCAGGCAATAATTACACGCGACGGCAACCAGGCGCATAAATTGAAAAGAAAAGCAAAAATGCAACCTTGTAATTAGTCGGAGGTGGCCCTACATATCTAGTCAATGTACGTGCAGTGCAGCAATATGAATCGGATTTGTCCAAATGGGGTTACTGTATCCTTGATTAGCGGACGCCATATGCTTGGAATGAGATGGTGTGGGATGAAAAAATGCGACACATCCTGTTGAAAAAAGACAAAATGATGAGAAACAGTACCAGCTGGGGCAAGCAGGACAATCTGCGCTTTTTGTTGCTGCCCCCATCTTGAGGCCCCATCCTCGTCATACATCTTCTTCACAAGCTGTATTGACACAGATTCGGGCGGGACTGGTCATTGTTTCGGTGTGCGAAGAGTGATCCGATGTGCAAACAGCGTCGGGCGGCTCCTAAGAGCCAGGTGACCCCACTTGAAGCTCAGTTCTCAAAGGAGGAGTAGGAAAGGATATTTCGCAGGAGATTGGAAATCCTGCCGGGGTTGAGAGCTCTCGAAAAAGCTGAGAACTGCCCCTGCACAAGTAACCCTGCCTGGGGTATACCTGCTATCTTCACTGTTTGGGGCAAAATGCTCCCCCTGTCCAAATCTCTTCCGCCCTTAACTTTCACACAGCTAGGGGAGGAATTTTTGTTACAAAAATTCATGATTTCTACTCTATAATTTTTTGGGTTCTTTGGTCTAGATGTACCCGTGGACCTACCTCATCCATCTTGTACCCTCCCTCATTTCAATCTCTCTCTGGGGGTGAAAAGGGGGGGGGGGGGGGGCACAAAACTGGCCGTTTTCTGGGTGAAAGAGGAAGTCGTCGGCTGGTTTGCTTCATCCATCCCCTACCAAAACTCAAAGATGAAACGCGCATGTCACAATATCCTTGGCGATCTGCCACACACTGCAGCAGAAAAATTGGGACGAGTGACATGCTGATGAAGCCTCGATTGATCTAGGTAATGAAATTGTAGGAATGGCTCTACCTAAGGATGGAACAACAGCTGTTCGGTCTCTAGTTGAAGTTGAAGCGAAGTTTTGTCTTGGATGCAGGGTCGTTAGACTTTTGGAGTACTACAGGGGAATGGATCTCTTTGATGCACAATGCACTTGTGTTCAGCCATCCTCGTGAAATTATGAGGCGCCTGCCCGCTCGCTTCACATGCTGTTCGTTTTAGCTATTCGGATAGCTTTATGCCCACCAAAAACAAATAGAACATTTTGCCATTTAAAAATGATGCCCTGCGGGCGTCGATCTTGAAATTACGTTACGCAGGAATGTGTTTTTGGGTTCCGTAAGGGCGGGGTTTGCATACGAATGAAGCTATTTTGTTTCGTGTACATACATATGTATGGCGGTTCCTACACGCGTGGAATATCAATCGTAGGGAATGCATTGTTTGAAGGACATAAGCGAAGGAACAACTTCTTTTGACTTTTCTTTCTTTTCTGAGCTGCAAGGGTTGCGAGGAAATTTAGGCTTTTTAGCTTCTGTAAAGCAAGGCCGAAAACAAACAGTCGACGATGATGGAAGGCAGGTGCAAGAAAAACTGCCAACCTCTTTCTTCTGCCGGATAAAAGTGCTCTCGAACGGGAAGGGAGGCACTTTTGGGCCGACTAAACTTTGCCTCTGTCTTTGTTGATGCCGCAAGAATTAGCAGGAATGCTGGGTATTGGTTGTTGTTAGGGGCAAAATAACACGTACACACGTACTAGCTCCTGTTTTGCATGCCGTTGCGTAGCGTGTACATACATTATTACATACATTACATACATTCACAATTTTGATGGTGGCATGGTGATATGACTGGCTGGCATCAACAGTGGCTCTAAGAGATGCCACCATATTGCGTCTAGGTATGCGGTTTAAATTGTGTACATGGTGTGTACCGGTACAGTGCTATCGTTGGTGTATGTACGTGGAGGCGTACAAAATAGGGCATAAATTCATGTCCAGTGCGTGCCTTTCTGTCCAGCTCAGACCACCGTCCTTTGGGGGCCATTTTCTCTAGACATGTGACGCGTTTCATGCCGTACTCAAATGGCTGTTCTACACGCGACGACACGTGTAAAAGGTCATGCATAATCGGCACGGTACTTCATCACAATTCGCCGTTACATAGCTGCAGTATTTTGGTGGACAGATAATCGCATTTTCTCCACTGACCGTGGACTTTGAAAGAGGGAAACGATGCACAGAAGGCGAGTGTACATGCGTTGCAACTTGAGGGAACATGCGCACAAATCATGTTTCGAATGTGCCTCTTTTGCGATTTCGTGTGTAAAAGTCACATTTTCCCTATCGTATGACACGAGTCATAGCGAGCGAAAACGAAATTCAATCAAGTGTCACATCGGCCATGCAGTGCAGAATCGAACCGTACGTATTGTGTAGCCTACATACCTTGTACAATGCTTATGACGCTTCATTCAACCTGTGCTAAACATCCTTGCGAAGTATAAACAAAGCGAACAGTGATAACCCTTTGCACGGTGGGATCCTCATTTTGGGTCTGAAGGTCGCACATTTCTAGTTCGGTTTGGCTTTTACCAGTGAATGAATGAATGACATCGCATGGTGATTTTATGAAATATGGGGTTACTGACCAGAATCAGAAGAGGCTTTTCTGTGTCCTTGCCAAAGGACAGCTCAGCGGTCTCACTCTTTTGTGATCGGCAAATCTGGGATTAGCCAGCTGGGATCGCCCTTGTAGGCAGGCGGGATGGTCCAGCCAGCTTTTTGCGAAAGGGCGGAAACGAAAAATGACAATGAGCCATTCAGTTGGACAATGGGGACAAACTATGGAGAGGCGTACCCGGGAACAAATCAAGGGGAAAATTAGTTTCTTTTGTTCAACTGGTCGCAAGCATTGTGCTCATGTTATCCATCCAGCATTTTCTGTTAGGACACACAGTATGCAAAGGCCGTACATAGCTATGTATGTAGGTTAGCCTAGGGTTTACTATGTACGTACATTTTCTTTCTTATTCCAGGGATCTGAGCGAAAACTACCTGACAGTCATCACAAGTAAGATGCTGGACGGACCGCGAAAGCTGAAGAACCTGTAAGCTTGATGTTTCACTTGTCATTATTCACCTTCAAAGCTACAGTATTCCCATCCCTCGCGATGCCCTCGAAAGTGCTCCATCTCCATGGCGATGTGAGAAAAGTCCCATTTCGATTCCCGTGGATGATGAGGTGTTTTATGATGTCTGGACGGTGTCGGTCCATCTTTTATGCGCGCAGTAGAAGCTGTAGTCGGGTGCACTGAGAGAACGCGCGCATTCCTGAAGTCGTGGAAGACGTTTTGCGTGAAATACACCGACAGTTCTATGGAATTTTGCGCGAAAAAGCCTTCCGCGACTGCGCAAATCTCCGCATTCTCTCAGTGGACGACCGATGGTAGACAACTGATGCATGGGGCCCATTTCATTGCACCCGCTCTCTCCTGTTGAATCGCATTGGAAAAAACACGGACGGGCGAAACGCAATCATAAAAGGATCGTGCCGCCTATATGCGTCGGGTGACTGCTTACTGTGTCGAGTCTTAACAGGCGAGTTTTCTCCGCTGTTGGCGGCGGGCAGACGAGCAATGAAGACGTATGGACTTGTCAAAATTCTCATCAACTTGTGCACACACGTGCAGTAGGCCGCCAGAAAAACCTGCTCGCCTTGGCTTCCTGTAGAAATTTTAGTACGGGATGGATGCATACGATACGGAAGATGGAGTACATGGACAGAATTGCACCATTTGTTTGTGTCTCGCCCCACGTTATTGAATTCGACTGACTGAGTAGGCACAATGCGTTGGTAATGAAGTGTGTACATGGCATGGATATGATGGTGCGATATGTGCATGTGTGGAGGGGGATACTGTAGCCTTGAGTGAGGATGATCATGTGGAGGGAATATAACGACGTAATGTAGGCTATGTACATGACTTCCGGTAATAACTGCGTCGGGGGCAGTTTGGAATTATGGGTGAAAATATCAGAGAGAAACAATGCAGCAACATGCACAGTTGAGCATTGTGTTTCCGGGTAATTTCAGGCAGTTGCACAAGAACTTTCTCACCTGTATCGACGATTCGGTGTTGCAGAATCAAAGGGAGTTGGAAATAATGTACGCATACACACACTTGCTGTTGATTTTTCATCCGTTTATGTTCTTCATATGTAGGCTACACTGTGGTACAGTATGTTATGTACGACGCCAAATACAGAGTGTCCCAAAATATACTCCGGGGGTTTCCGCGCTTATAACTCTCGAGTTAAAGGTCAGATTTCAATGCGGTTTTTTCTGTTGTGTAGCCAAGGCTTCAATTTAGACACATGCAAAATTTCATCTGCGTAGCTTAATCGGTTATGGTTTTATTGGCCGTCAAATTGTTGGTTCCGTTTTTCGCAGTTTCTTCTTCAGTACAATAGCGGTTTTGAGTGGAGATAGCTTCAATTTGCATTTACGCGTTCAGACTTTGAACTTGGCGTCCACTCATCAAGTTCTCTTGCAATGTGAATTGCCCTAAGTTACTTAGAACAAAAGTAGCAGTGGTTGCTAGCGAACTATGCCAAAAAAAATATGCCGAATTTTGTTTATTCGGGGAAAAGTCCATAGAAAAGGGGCTAGAGAATGTAGCTGTTTTGAACCGGTTCCAATTGCAGTAAAATCTCGAAATTTTGCCAGCAACTAAGTTGAAGCCTTGGCTACATAATGCAAAAAACCGCATTGAAATCTGAGCTTTGAATCGAGAGTTATTACCGCGTAAAGCCCCGGAGTATATTATGGGACACCCTGTATATGATTTCAGTACGCTGAACCAGAACAATCTCACAACTCTGGGTTCGGAGCTCTTTCACGGCATGTCGCGTCTACGAGTCCTGTAAGCAGTTCTTGTAACTTTTCTTGCCTTTCATATTCAAGGCTAGTTCACATGGAAGGCAAATACGCTCGGAGCGCGAAAGGTCTGATCGTGCCAGTGCGTTAGTCGAGCCATGAACACACATACGCCCAGCGCACGTCACCAATGTGAACGAGCCTATTTATTCGCCATAAGTTAGGGTAATCTCTATTCTACGCCATTCTTCACCCTACATATGGACGATATGCGGTAACGTGATTTGGTTGGTCGATAGCGACCCCGCGGTATTTAGTGAATGTTTGGATCGGTGCCTGCGAGGTCGTCGATTTTGTTCAATCATCTGAGAGCGGAAAAGGAGTGAGTGAAAAGAAGAATTGACAACAAATGACGTTGACACGCCCGCAGACACCGATCCAACCTTTCGCTATATACCGCGGGGTCGCTATCGACCAACCCAATAACGTTACCGCATATCGTAATTGCACAGTAGTTTTGCAGGCGACTGGCGGATAATCGGTGGCTGTGCGACTGTCGTTTGTCGTGGCTGGCTCGCTGGTTAAGGCACCATCCTCGCCTGGGCCTGAACACCAGATGCCACAGTCCGCTGTATCTGAAGGGAAGGGAGCTGGATATCATCGACGAGGAGGACATGAAGTGCAGCGGCATCGAGAAAAGGGCGCACCGAACTTGCGAGGAGATGTCCGTCTGTCCGCCCATGTGCACTTGCACGGAGACGACGGTGGATTGTAGGGAGAGGGGCCTGACGCATATTCCGCCCGGCTTACCCCTGTCTACCACGGAATTGTAAGTTGTGTAACGTACTGCGTACGTATGGCAGTAAGTAACGTCCGAGGCCAGTAGTGTACGTAAACTAGTCTAGTAGGTATGTAAGGCGAGTTTAGCCAAATATCCCCGGACCGGCACCAGGTGGGGTGCCTAAGTCTACGGCTGTGTCCGAGGGTAGCGGGTTCGATTCCCGTTCTGTCCTATTTCTCTCTCTCCCCATTTTTCGGGGCCCGGCTATCGCCATACGGAACGCGGCACGTCACAGTTGTATGGATTCATGTGCAAGGAAAGAGGTGCTGTTGTGGGGCAGTCGGGGAAAATACGAACGAACACGCTAGCTTCGTGACCGAAAAAGTGCTGTGCAACGCAATCCAGTGTAGTGCATAATCGGGAAGGAAGATTTGCCAGACGTGCCAGGGAATCGAACCCTGGACCTCTCGCGTTCCAGGCGAGCGCCCTAACCACTCGACTACACACCTCCTGGATGACCTCCAGCCATACAATTTCCCTGACTAGAGTCTGGTACTCTGGTTTGGGTTACTGGCCCGACTTACCCCGGCTCGCCACTCGTTCGTGATGTTCAATATGCTGAATGGTATGTATACGTATTTGGTGTTTTAGGCGATTGGAACAAAACCACATCACCTACGTGCCACCGAAAGCCTTTTACAATCTGAAGCGCCTAAGGCGACTGTAAGCTGCGTAGCTTTCGTTAAGAGTGATGATATGTACTTTGTGCATGTGCATACATAGTGTGTATTATGCAAAGCGTATTGTGAGACTCAATGTGTTTCAGTGATTTGAGCAACAATGAAATTGTTGAGTTGGCGCCAAATGCATTCGAAGGCCTGACATCCATGACGTCACTGTAAGCGCGTGCACGAATAAATGCCCACATTCCATTCCAGTGGACGGTACCTCATGAACGATTCTGGAATTTTCCGACTATATCTATTTTAGGGTGCTATATGGGAACATGCTAGCTGAACTGCCGAGAAGCGCATTCAAGGGCTTGTCCTCTTTACAGCTTCTCCTGTTGAACGCCAATAAACTGGCCTGTTTACGACAGGAGACATTTTCAGATTTGACTGGCCTAAACCTGCTGTAAGCTCGATCACTCCACTTGATTGAGGGCAGTAGCAGTACTTTTCGGATGCCGGATCATGTTTTTCAGATCTCTGTACGACAATCAGATCAAGTCAATAGCGAACGGCACGTTTGAGGGCCTGAAAAACTTGCAAACATTGTAAGCGGATTGGGTCGCTGTATCAGTCTAGGGTAGAGTGTAGTTATAAAACCCGACAGTGGGTAGCTTAAAGGCACACCTTAGCTTGCTATCCTGCTAGTGATGACCAAAACAGCAGAATTAAGTATTTCAATGCTGAGAGCCAAAGTAGTGGTGTCAATTTTCACATGCAGTTTTTGTGCTTGTTTATAGACATCTGGCGCGCAATCCTCTCATCTGTGATTGCAATATGCACTGGTTGGCTGTGTATTTGGAAGGGAATCCGGTGGAAACGTCGGGTGCCAGGTGCGAACTACCTCGTCGTTTGGCCAGAAAAAGACTGGTTGGCCTGCCAGCCAGCAGATTCAAGTGCAAAGGTATTATACGTAGGCCTATACCGTAGTTATAGTCGGTCCACTGAGAAAATGCGGGATTTCCAAAGTCGCGGAAGACTTTTTCGCGCAAAATTGATGAAAATGTCCGTTCCGTGCATTTCACGCAAAAGGTCTTCGCAACTTTGCAAATCTTCACGTTTTCTTATAGCGGACCGGACCGGCTTTTGTGCATACTGCATCTAGCAAGCAGAACATAACTTTTGCCCCAGTGTCCTCACGCGCATTAGCTTAGGAGCTGTCCTCTCTTGCCAACGGCGCTACACCCTTTCCTACGTGTTATTTTGTAGGCGCGGAACAGTACGTGACCCAGCTAGCCGGTCAATGCGTCATCGACCATCCTTGTCCCGCGGACTGCGTATGCGAAGGCACAGTGGTGGACTGTAGTCGAAAAGGACTCGGGGAATTCCCGCCCAAATTACCGGCTTTTGCCACGCAGCTGTTGCTGAACAAGAACAAGATCACGGAAATCAAGAATCGAGGAGCGCTGGGAAACTTGATCAATCTCAAGAAACTGTATGAATGTAGCAGCATGTTACATAAGAACTTCTTCTTATGGTGAAGGTGGAAAGGCTGAGATGTACGGTTTGCGAAATTGTTACAGGGATTTGAGTGGCAATTTCTTGAGACTCATCGAAACGGAAGCGTTCGAAGGAGCTGAAAAGTTGGAAACACTGTAAGAGCGGCCCAGAGAGTGGCTCGTTTGGCAATAATAATGTTATTGACTGTACGTTCGTAAACGTAATACATGGACGTGGACGCAGTCGTACGCTGTTTCAGTGATCTCTCCAACAACCAGTTGACTGACGTCAACGAAGCCCTGTTTCGTGGCTTGAAGTCGCTGAAAAATCTGTAAGTATGATTTTGTTCTTGTTTGTATCACTCGCGTAGTTGCATGCTTTGGTCACTTCTGCTGCAGTTTGGCTTGTTGTTTTGCCGTCGTACGTACGTTGTACGTAGTGTCGTGTGCCTGCTGCAATGTGCAGTGTTAGTACCGCACTATCTCATTAGCGGCTTTTGTAGCTACCTGTCTGACAATGTCCTGGCTTGTGTCACTAACACGTCTTTCACTCAGCTCAGCCAGCTAAAACGACTGTAAGCTAGCTTCCTGTGCTTTTGCTTTTCTGTGTGTGACCGACCTACCGCTTTTTTGTTCTTGGTTGCTGATTCGTACCATATCCGATTAAGTGGGAATGGAAAATCGGCATGAAAATTTTCATGCCGATTTTTTTGAATCATCAAAAATAAAATCGTCATGAAAAAAAATTTTAATCTTCAATAGCTGACGATTACTAACCTTTGCAGGTACCATGTCGCCATCTAGTTTTGAGGTCCACTTTGGAAAAAAATTCTCACTCACTTTTCCGAATTTTTGACACGAATTTGACTGGTTTTTTTTCAAAAGAAGTCATGGCGATTTTCGGAAGTTTATGACGATATTTTTTTCCCAGTTAGAGGCTGCTTTGAAAATCGTCACCCGTTTTTGGCTCATTCCCTGTTAAAGGGATATGTCAATCTCCCATTCTTTATTGCCTTTATTTTCAGGTCCTTGAGTGAAAACAACATCAAATGCATCATGCGAGGGGCGTTTGATTCGTTGATCAATCTTCGAGAACTGTGAGCATCCCTAATTTGTACTGTAGGTGCATGCTGCATATGTACTGCTGTATGCGCGCGTACAGGAGACGATCTACATTGCTTTTTTTCAGGTACTTGGACGGCAACGCATTCATCTGCAACTGTCACCTCAGCTGGCTGAGCGAATATCTCAGCAATCACTCGGAGGTGATCAGAGGCTCGCCTGTCTGCACTGAACCCACCAACTTGCAGCACAGACACGTCAGGGATATACGGCGGCAACAGTTTGTTTGTACATGTAAGTAGCGAGCGTACCAAACCAAGAAAACCCACAAAAAGTATCATCTACTTTGGCATCGGTTGATGATGCCTTATGCATTCGGTTATTCTTTACGGAATCGTTGCCCCGCCTATTTTTCTTCTTTTGTGATTTTGTGACTTTAGCCAGTAGGGTACAAGGGGGTAAACAGGGCTTTGGAAAAATCCGGCCACCTAAGTTTCAGGGCTGCATATCTCAGTAACCAATGAACCGATTGAGACAAATAGGATATCAGTCGATTCCTTGACCTCTCCTCTTTCAGATGAACTGTTTGGTTCATTATTTGGCAAAACTGCAAGTGTCAAAGGAGCTTACTGTAGGATTCAGCAGGGTTTATCACACACTAAAAATATCTCAGGATCTAGCCAACGTAGCGCAAAGCGGTTAAAAATCTCTCGATAAGTTTCAGCGGGATTGAAAATAAAAAAACCGCATGCGTCTACGTGCCCTCTGTGCTCTGTGTCGAGAAATCGCCGATAAATGTACACTTTTTTGGATTATTCAACATAACTGAACAAGCCGCAAATACTTTTTCATTAAAAGTAGCCTATCCTATGTAAAATTTGGTGTAGATTTCAAAAATAGTATCGTTGGTCCAAAAAATTTAACCCCTACCCAAAAATTGTCAAAATATACAAATTTTGCAAAATTATATACTAGGGGTTAAATTTTTTTGAAACACGGATACTATTTTTGAAATCTGCATCAAATTTTACATAGGCTAGGCTACTTTTAATGAAAAAGTTTGTTCAGTTATGCTGAATAATCGAAAAAGTGTACCTTCTTAGTACATTTTCAGTACTTAAGGAATTTGGCGATTTCTCGACACAGAGGGCACGTAGACGCATGCGGTTTTTCTTATTTTCAATCCCGCTGAAACTTATCGAGAGATTTTAACCGCTTTGCGCTACGTTGGCTAGATCCTGAGATATTTTTACTGTGTGATGAACCCTGCTGAATCCAACAGTAGGTGGCCGGGTTTACCCCATGGCCGGGCTTACCCCACATTTCAGGTTTGCTTTTGAGCACTAGGCATTGCCTCCTTTTTGTTTAGCTACCAGTGAAAACGCGTGTTTGCCCGGTGGCAAGTACTGTCCAGTGGGCTGTCGATGTGAGGGCACGGTGGTTCGCTGTTCCAACCAGAATCTGAGCGAGTTTCCCGACGGCCTACCCACCGACACCACTGAGCTCTACCTGGACACAAATGACATCAGCGTGATCCCCCTGAAGAAGCTCAACAAGCTCAACTATCTCATAAAACTGTATGAAAAAAGTACATTTTGTGCTTTTACTGTCGTCCATCTGGAATTCCTTTTAACCGATACTGAATATCGTCGTCATCTCCATTACTACTTTATGAGCACGCATGAGCACGAAAAAAGGAGCGCCAGTACCGAAGGTGCTCATGCATGAGCATTTATGAAGTGCTGGTCGACTTGTGAGCACAGTTCTTTATAAATGCTCATGCATGAGCACCTTCAGTACTGGAGCTCCTTTTTTTCTATGCTCATGCGTGATCATAAAGTAATGGAGTTAGCAGGGATATTCAGTATCGGTTAAAAATATGGACCAGTTGCGCTAAGAATTATGGATGGTCGCGAGCTGACCACCCCTCTGTTGTACAACACTGGTCTGCACTGGTGTTTGTTCCAGGGATCTGAGCAATAATCGCATCAACGTCCTGGAGAATGACACCTTCGCAAATCTCACTCACCTTTCCACATTGTAAGTAAGCTACAGTACTTTGCTGCTTTTCCTTCTACTTTTGCAGAAAATTGACACACAAAACGTTATAGTCTGGCCAGTCAAGAGTTGGCTATGTATGACATTCAAGGCGCGTTGCGTAAAATAGATTCACAGTTGCGGATTTTTGTCCGTGCTTCATGTACTCCTATTTAGCAGAAGTACACGCAAACTAACTACGCAGTACGACTTGAGTCCCATAGCTAACTCTTTCTGGCCAGACTATATCAAAGTATTCCTTTTGAGGATTCTGAGCTACAACAAGCTGCAGTGTCTGGAGCCGCTGTGTTTCGCCGGCCTTCGCTCTCTGCGCGTGCTGTCACTGCACGGCAACGACGTCTCAGTCCTGCCGAAATCTAGCTTCAAGGATCTGGAGAGCATGACGCATCTGTAAGCCTACCTACCTGCCTATGCCATGCCTTTAGGCGCTGATTAGGTCATATACTCCTATAGAAAAGGAAGGGGGTGGGGCGGAGCTATTTCTCTCTAGGAGTACATGACTCAATCAACGCCTACTCTTATGCATGGGAGTCTGTGCAGGCTGATTTATGCTTTGGTGCGGTATTTACGGTCTACACGGTAGAAACATGTATGTATGTACTTATGTACAAGCCACAGGGTACGATACGTGTACATGGGTTATGCGTAATGTAACGGTACGTACGTAATACGGAGTGGGCACTTTGTATTTGTATGTACTGCAGAGCGCTGGGCAGCAACTCCCTGTTCTGCGACTGCAATCTGCGCTGGTTCAGCGAGTGGATCAAGCGGGATTTCGTGGAGCCGGGCATCGCTCGCTGCTCCGGACCCAAACACCTGCGCAATCAATTGGTGCTCACTGCGCAGAACGAGCTGTTCAGGTAGGTCACCTATGTATATGTACGTGTTTGAGCGACAGTACCTACGCACTCTGCTCCAACTTTATCCACGCTTTTCCCAAGATATGGATTAGCCGCACAAGGGACATCATATGATCGGGTCCCGAAGCAAACGAAGGAAGACTAACGGTACGTACGTACGCGCATTGCGAGTCTTCGTTCGTTCGCTTCGGGACCTGATCACGTGATGTGCTTCATGCGGCTAATCTAAATCACGGGGAAAGCGTGGATTTTGCTGCAAGACGCCAGTACGGTGCGATCCTTGCCGACGGCCTTTAGTACAAGGTGGGCGGAGCGTACCCATGCAGTACGTGCGTTGCTTGCAGGTGCGAGGGTGAGGCGCCGGTGTCGGTGCTGAGCAAGTGCGACGCCTGCGTGTCGGCGCCGTGCGAGAACGAGGGGCGCTGCGTGCGCGGTCGCCGTCGCTCCTTCCGCTGCGAGTGCGCGCCCGGCTTTCACGGCGCCACCTGCGCCCACGTCATCGACGCCTGCTTCGGCCAACCCTGTCGCAATAACGCCACCTGCAAAGTCATGGAGCAGGGACGATTCAGGTGATAGCTATTTGGGACACACATCATGCATGCATACATACATACAGTACGTCTCTATATAGATAGGGTACTGTGGGGTAAACCCGGACACGGGGGTAAACCCGGACACCTAGTATATCTCAGGAACCAGACGACTGATTGAGACAAGCATTCTATCAATCGATTCCTTGAACTCTTCTCTTTCAGATGAGCTACCATGTTCCATCATTTGCTGAAGCGGAAAGTTCAGAAAAGCTTAGGTGTCCGGGTTTACCCGTGTCCGGGTTTACCCCATAGTCCCCTACAAAGTTATGTAGGGTGGAATTCCGCCTCCTGTCGTCCTGTCTACATTTTCCGCCCCAGATGTGACCAGCTAGGGCAAAATTTTTGTACTTTGTCCAATGAATACCACTGATTTTCTTACTTTTTTGCCCAAAAATTTGTGGTGTTGACATGTGTGGTATGGTCGGGGAGCGGAAAAGGTGTACCGCGGCTTCGATGCCATTGAGCAATAAGTTGACAGTCCGAGTGTTATCAATGAAAGCTTCAAGTGATTGTGCTGTACCTATCTGTTTGCAGTTGCATCTGTCGAAAGGGCTTCGAAGGTGATCGCTGCGAAAGCAACATCGACGATTGCATCGGACACGAGTGCCAGAACGGCGCCACGTGTGTAGACGGCGTCAACGATTACGGCTGTCTCTGTCCGCAAGGATACGCTGGTACATACATACATATGTGCATTCTTGGTAGACATTTTATGAATTCTTGATAACACGTAGAGGTGTGTGCATTTTTGTGATAAGAAGGAAAATTTGCCAGGTGTGCCAGGAAATCGAACCCTGGACCTCTCGCGTTCCAGGCGAGCGCCTAACGAACCATTTGACTACACACCTGGATGTCATGTCACGCCACGTTTTTATGAATTCTTGATGATTTAGGTTGGGATTGCGGCAAGAAGATCGAATTCTGCTCCAAGGCGCACAGTCCGTGCAAAAACGGCGCCACTTGCCAGCCCGATTCCTCTGCCAGTTACAAGTAATCAGCCTATCCGTTGCTACTCTAATACCAAGAATACATAAAATAATAATCCCATGTCCCATCATTTCCTAGGTGCGTATGCGTCTCCGGCTTCTCCGGCCTGCACTGCGAAGAGAATACGGACGACTGTTTGGGCAATCTGTGTCAGAATGGCGCAACGTGCGTAGACGGCATCA
The DNA here is from genome assembly GCA_030247985.1 of Epsilonema sp. ZAB3_2. NCBI lineage: Eukaryota > Metazoa > Nematoda > Chromadorea > Desmodorida > Epsilonematidae > Epsilonema > Epsilonema sp. ZAB3_2. Next base: position 16,448 of record JASAMW010006714.1, read on the forward strand.
ATACGTACAGGTGCACGTGTGAAAAGGGCTACACTGGCCGATACTGCGAAGTGCCGCCTATCTCCAACGCACTGTACCCGAGGACGTCGCCGTGTCAACAGAATACGTGTGAAAATGTACGTACTGTACATACCTATCGGATCTATCTGTGTCTTTTCGTCATATCGTAGTTTTGTTGTGCTCGAGAATGCGCAGATTTCCGAAGCCACGGAAGATTTTTTACGTAAAATGCGCTGAGATTTTGCTATGCAATTGGTGCTATTTTACGCAAGAAAGGTGTCCGCGCCTTTCGAAATATGCGCAGTGGACCGGCTTCTTAAAACATTCAATAGGGTTCTAGTTCTCTTTCATTTGCCTGGTCTAACGTCAATATACAATCCACCACAACATATACATACCACCGTTTTACCGTATGGACAGAGACACATTGGCCGTGCTGTTTTTATTTCAGGGCTTCTGCTTCCAACCCGAAGACTCGGAAGCCGAATACATTTGTCGATGCAGCGACGGCTACACAGGCGAACGCTGCGACGCCTTAACCGCCGTCTCCTTCAGCGAAAGCGACGCCTACGTCGAACTGGAACCGTTAAACCTGAGGCAGCGGCTGAATTTGACATTAACGCTCGTCACCGAGGCGAGAGAAGGCGTCTTGCTTTATTACGGAGACGACGCCCATCTAGCCGCTGAGTTGTATCACGGGCGCATCAAGATCTCCTACTATGTGGGCAACTATCCGGTGTCCGTCATGTACAGCTATGTACAAGGTAGGTAGGAAAGAAAGAAGAAGATAAGACTTTGAGCTTTGCATGAGAAGATTTACATCACTTGTAGTGGGTCATGGGGTAAACCGGGTGTACTGATCCGAGGTAAGTTGGACCACGCAAGCACAGCAGGCCATACCGGGTTTGGATCATGCCGGGTTTGCCCCAAAGTACTCTAGCGTGGGCACCTGTGTAATGCACCTTCCATTTGAGGAGACCGCTTACTTTCAATCATACATCCAGTACGTACGCTGTGCACGTATGTATACCTACAGTACGTTCGAATTTTTTTCTGCTCCCGACCTTGCAGTGAACGATGGAGTTGCGAGAAGAGTGCAGATTCTGGTGGACGGAAAGACGTGTTCGCTGCGTGTGGATCGACACAGTGAGCAGACCATTGTGAACGAGGGCAAGAAAGAGCATCTGGAACTACGGACCAAGCAGAACGCCTATCTGGGTGGCCTCCCGGCCGGTCGCACGCAGAAAATTCTGGACGCGTTCCACCTAAAGTCGACCAAGAGCTTCAAAGGTACAGTCATGCAGTGACATGAAGTACCTACTGAGTATGTGCGGACGTATTTTCACTGGATAGTCGTAGGTGGGTGATGGTAGTTTCTACACCGTAAGCATGACTTATCTCCTCCCGATCTTCAAAGTCTTCGTTGACAACTGATTGTGCAACCGTTGACAACCGACATGGAGGAGTTGTGCAACGCCTATCAAAATTGCATAACCCAACGGTTGCACAACCGGTTGTCAACGGTTGCACAACCAGTTGTCAACGGAGACTTTGAAGAGCGGGAGTAGTTTTAACTATTGAATGGAATGTCTTTGCATCCTGTAGGCTGTCTACGCGACTTCTTCATGAACGACGCTGCCGTGAACTTGTTGGAGGCGCAGACGCGGCACAAAGTGGGCGCCGGTTGCGCGGGCATGGAGGATCCGTGCAAGCGACATCAGTGTCAGCACGGCGCCTGCCAGTCTAAACCGCGCACTGCGATAGACGATGCAGCCACGGTGATTACTATTGGCTCATTGGCGTCGGACGCGTACAAATGCAAGTGCGAATTCGGATGGAGCGGAAAATACTGCACAGAACGTAAGACTACTGGCACTAGATGGAACAAGTGATGATCAACCTGTTGTGTCCCATCCGAAAAGATGTTGGGTACCACGGTGTAAACCTGATCGCAACGGCCTTCACTTCAGTACTATTAGGTGGGGTTTATCCCACAGCACCCTACGTACGTACTGCAGGCGCTGAAGTCTCGCCGCGAGAATACATCTTGTCGCACATCTTTTCGGATGGGACAATGGTAGATTCTGAAATACACTGTCACTGTAGGAAGGTTGTGTAATCTTTCTTTCCCTCCCGCCACCTGAGTTTTCTCCTCTGTCCGCCTTCATCCGGCATCACCGTATTGCTGTTCTGCTGATGTACCAGGAATATATAACATTATAGAGGGGGGAAAAGTCGTATTAATACGGAAAAAGTCTGACAAACTTTGACAAAGTCGTACATACGGAACTTCGCTAGCCTTGCTTCTGGCTCACTACACTACTGTTTGCATATTCCTCCCCCTTATAATGTTATATATGTTCCTGGTACGTAGCTTGTTTTCAGGCCAGAGGAAGTGTGTGAAGAAGCGTTTCCGGGACTACTACAAGGAGGACGGTTGTCGCACTCGGCGTCCGATCAAGAACGCGGTGTGTCGCGGCTGGTGCGGCTCCGACTGTTGCAGAGCGAGCAAAGTGAAGCGACGAAAGATGAAGCTGACCTGCGCCGGCGGACGCACCCGCTCCACCGTTGTCACCATCATACGCAAGTGCGACTGTAGTCAAGAGTGCGCAGCTGCAGCCGGAGTTAGCAACACCATGACGGACTTTCTGCAATCGGCGGCGTCGACGAGACGAAGAAGACGGCAATGATTCGGGATGGATCGGGAGTTGTTGTGGAGAAAATTTTTTTGAATACACACAGTAGAAGGGTCTTTCTTTGTGAAAGCAACAAATGCATTCTCCACTACCATCTCCGATTTTGATGATCTTTGGCTCACTGAAAGTAGTATGTAGGATGATGCAATAACCAAAATTTCAGCCCCTAACTCCCAGCGGTTCCTGAAATATGACCCCTCCAAAGTTGGGGTTCGGAGCCACTCGGACCGTAAGCGGGTATCTTTGAGCTCAGTTATCTCAGCTCCCTATACAGGGAATGGTAGCTTGTGACATACCATTCGAAAGCTCTTGATCTGCTCTATCTTTGTGGTCCTACTGGAAAAAGCTCTATCTGTAACCCATTTTGAGTTATTTGCATTTCTAAATTCCAATATCCGTTTTCTCAAATACCCCATCTGAAATGTTGATTTTTGAGTAAATTTTTGGCATCAGCGCACCTTGTTTACCCTATGTACAAAGTTTTGTTTTGTATATCGCACCATAAGCCGCAGAAATTGCCAAAAATGACCAAAATTCTTATCGCGGCCATGCTAGCTTCAGTTGCTATATGATGAAATCTTCATGTATGTTCACACGTGAGAAATATTTTCTTTTGTTGTATGTTCTGGAAGTGGTAATTTCATCATTTGAGTGCTCTAATTAAAATATGCTCTAGCAGGATTGTGAAAGTGAATGAACATGAAGCTTGATTGAGTAATGAACATGTACAAGTGATAACAGTATACTGTGGAATGTTGGTTGATAGGCCAATGTGTGGTGTTGAAAAAATATGTATTTAAATGAGTTCCCCATATGGCACTAAAAACTGAAACAAATAGAGCACTCAAATGATGAAATTTACCACTTTCAGAACATACAACAAAAGAAAATATTTCATGCATGTGAACATACATGAAGATTTCATCATACAGCAACTGAAACTAGCACGGCCGCGAGAAGAATTTTGGTCATTTTTGGCCATTTCTGTAGCTTATAGTGCGATATACAAAACAAATCTTGCTACATAGGGTAAACAAGGTGCGCTGATGCCAAAAATTTACTCAAAAATCAACATTTCAGATGGGGTATTTGAGAAAACGGATATTGGAATTTAGAAATGCAAATAACTCAAAATGGGCTACAGATAGAGCTTTTTGCAGTAGGACCACAAAGATAGAGCAGATCAAGAGCTTTCGAATGGTATGTCACAAGCTACCATTCCCTGCATAGGGAGCTGAGATAACTGAGCTCAAAGATCACCCGGTTATGGTCCGAGTGGCTCCGAACCCCAACTTTAGAGGGGTCATATTTCAGGAACCGCTGGGAGTTAGGGGCTGAAATTTTGGTCATTGCATCATCCAATATACTACTTTCAGTGAGCCAAAGCTCAAAAAAATCGGAGATGGTAGTGGACAATTTGTTCAAAAAATTTGTTGATTTCATACAGAAAGACCCAGAACCTAACCAAGATGAGGTAATAAAAATATCCTTCGGAGGATATTTTCGGGTGCTTGCGGAAGGACATTTTTGTGACTTCTTCTCTTGGTAGGCCTACTAATTTGGAGCTCTCGGAAATCAGCGTGCAAAGCAGGCGTCATATTTTTTGATCGTGCGTACCTTTACGTACTAGTATGTGTGCGCATGCCGTATCGTACGTACGTACCAGAAGTACAGTATCGTTTTTGTCCCTTGCTCCTCAGGCGAAGTGGGAGTGTTGAATGTTTTCTTGACACCACTGTCAAATGTTGAGCGAGAGTTGTTGTGTGGCATGAGTGTGTCAGATTTGCAAGGGCTTATTTTTAGTATCTTTTTTGATTAATAAAGTGCAGTGCAGCAGAGCAAGCTATGGTTGAGCATTCTGTTTTCGTTGAAATACTAGTCGAGATTGCATGAATAATGAATGTCTTGATGAGTACAGTGCTTTGATTGTTGCTTTGGAGGTCGTGTCACTACATACGATGCATACACTGTAGATCTAGCCTGTAATGTGTGTGTAAGGTACGTTATGTTTTGCGTGCATTATGTACCACAGTACCACTGAAAGAATGCACCGTGTATGTTCATTGTCTCGGAAGATATTGGGGAAATGTATGCATTCTCTTTGTGGACTGGCTAAAAACAATCAAGCACAAGAATGATTCTCTGTGGTATGTACAAAAATTGATATATTTTCATCACCTTCGTTGCTGTTTCGTGCATACTTACGTACGTATGTACTACATGTGACAAAATTGCTTCTGCACTTTGTGAAATTTACTGTAGGATTCTGGATTGTAATGTGTGTGCTACCTCAGGTTAGCGGAATAGTACATCAAAATAAACCGTCACATCTTGTCTTTTCTAATCCAATTTCACTATTTTTTCTTCGCCAACAGCTATAATGATGCTAATACAGTACATACTGTTACACAGTGCATAGTAGCGTCGGTGTGGCGTAGAGAAGCGCAGTGGAAAGAATAAGCGTTTATGCGTGCAGACAAATAGGCAACCGACCATACAGAAACAATGCATAGGAAAAGAATGAATAGCATGCACGTGCAAGACACCGGAAACACCATCTCCTGTCCTGTGCACGTGGCAATCTCATGCCATGCATGCATGACAGTCGGCCTTTCGCAGCACCCTCCACCTTTCCAGAATCAGGGCGCTCTCTCGTGTACTGTGATGCTCTCTTATCAACTCCGGACTGCTTCGCTCCGCTTGCAACTGCGAAGAGGGGGAGGCGGGAACAAGTTCGCATTCGCGGCGGCAGCAGCAGGCCAATGGGCGAAAGTCGTGTGCCAGGACGTTTGAAAAATAGCTCCCCAATTCTGCCACCTGAAAAAGCACACAGACAGGGATTGCACAGTTGCTTCTGAGGTGGTCTTCCCAATTATGTACCTGTGCTAAAGTAAGTACGTCCGCAAAAATAGGGGAGGGGGTTGGGATGTGACGTTAGCGTGACAATGTGTCACTCTGTATATAAAGCATACAAGGGGGGGGGGGGGGGGGCCTGGGCGGTAATGGCCGCAATAAAAGTGACGTAGGGGGGGGGGGGATGAATTTTTGCGTGACGTACTTTATGAAGCTTAGGGGTTAGGTGTAGGGTACATTCATCGGAGACGTGCGCTGGGGGTACGCTCAGCGTGTCCATGGCTTGACACACGACACTACTATACCGGGAATAACTGGGGAAATTTGATGACGTCATGGCGGAAGCCGTGAGGGAATCGAACCCAGCTTCCGCTATGGCGTCATCAAAAGTCCCCAGATTGTATGTACAGTACGTACATTTTTGTTTCTCTGAGAAATCTGGGAATCGAACCCGAATGGAATTTGCTGGGCGCGCGCGCGGATGTGCCGCCACCGATTGCTTTGTCAGATCTTTGTTTGACAAAGATTCATTGAAAAATTGGGAGGGTCGCCGGGAATCGAACCTGCTCGCTGCTCTGTCTTCTTGAGTTGATCTCGTCGACTTGTTGGTATAATGTTTCTTGCCCCGCCGCCGCCGATTGCTTATGTCAGATCTTGGGAAAATTGGGAGGGTCGGGGGATCGAACCTGTGTACGTGTATGCTCGTCTTCTTGAGTTGATCTCTGTCTGATGTTTGCCGCCGCCGCCACTAATTTTGCTTTGTTGGAGAATTGCCAGATTTTGTTTGGATTTGGTCATTGAATATATCGAACCTGCGCCTCGCACGCATGCACTGTTGTTCCGCTCCGTTTGTCTTCTTGACGTAAAAGATTCGTCGATCTGTCTCTCGCACCTCGGTTGAGCTGTATGTACATAGGTTGGTGCGAAAATTTCACCCGAAAAGCAAAATTACGTACGTTCGCTAAGTTTGCCGAAACTCGTGGGTGGCTCCGTTTGTCTTCTTGTCGTAAAACAGATTTCGTCGATCTCTCTCTCTCTGCACAATGGGCTTTCTGTACCTCGGTTGAGCTATATGTATGTACATACATACCTACATACATAGGTTCGTGCGAAAATTCCACCCGAAAAGCAAGATTACGTACTGTTTACTTGTACCGAGGCCGCATACGGCAACAGTAGTGCGCTACACACGTGGTGAGTACTGTAAAGGTCGGTGTATAGCCCGATACCGCGTATTGCCCGATCCCGTGTATAGCCCGCCCAATTTGGCTTATATTGCACTTTTGGCCCGTATATAGCCCGATATCGGGCTATGTAAAGAACTGCTTTCATAAGGCTTTATTTGAACCGTTGTAAGTCAGAAACCACGGAATGTTGGCCTGTGAAGCTTAAAATAGGTTGACAATGGAATACCAAATTATTAGCAGTTTGGATCATTGCTGTTGGAATGTGGGATCGGTCTGGCGCATGTGAGCCAGCAATTGAAAATGGCTATCACTGCCACACGAAGTAGCTTTGAAACGATCACTGTTTTCCAAAATACCAATAAAGGGGACCATTCAATCCACAATAACATTTAGGGTCAAAATTTGAGCAAAAATAAGAAGGCGGTCAAAAGTCCTTGTATAGCCCGAGCTTTTGTATTGCCCGATCCCGTGTATAGCCCGCCCAAATTGGCTGATCTTGTTTGTATTGCCCTGTAGGGCTATACACCGACCTTTACAGTAAACTCACGGTGAGTTTGAACTTACAGTTTTGTTTTGCATGTAGAGCATTCTCACTTGCTCCCAAGCGCGATATTTTTCACGGGTTTACACATGGTGAGGTTCAAACTTCCGGTGAATTTACTGGGTTCCCTATGCTTCATCACGTACATACGAGCAATTCCCCACTAGTTTACCCACTACGTGTGTGGCGTACTAGTGTGTGACGCGCCTTTGATGTGTATCGTGGTCCGACAGCGAGGACAAATATGCGGCATGTCATTTACGCACTATTGATACGTACCTCGATACACTTGAAACAAGAACAGCAGGAATAAATAATTTATGTACATTTGGCAATGTGCCAACAAACGGCATACCAAGAATACATTATATCTGGTATCAATCTCAGGGCATATATCATCGCACTCTTCTGCAATCTCTCTGAGGACGATTTCTTTGGCAAAGAAATATTTGATAAAGTTCGCGCTTGTGCTCAAACATGTTCAGACTTGTCTTGCTTATATATCTTTGCTCAAGTGTATCGAGGTATGGTTGCGCGCGCACTTTGGGGTACCTCGATACACTTGAGAATCATTACTAAGTAGAAACGAACATCCCGCTGGCATTTTTCTTTTTTTGCCATGGATTTTTCATTGTCTCTTTCCCCTGATATGAAAACCCAACCGTCCTCTATCTCTCTTCAGAGTACCTTGTCCCCCAATTCCCTGGAAACCCAACGGTCCTCATCAGGACCCGCCTCTCTCGATAGTACCTTGCCCCCAGATAGCCAGGTGTCAGACCTCGCCTCCCTCGAAAGTACCTTGTCCCCCGATTCCCTGGAAACCCAACGGTCCTCATCAGGACCCGCCTCTCTCGATAGTACCTTGCCCCCCGATTCCCTGGAGAGCACTTGTGCCTCTCTCGACAGTACCTTGTCCCCCGATTCCCTGGAGAGCACTTTACCTTTCAGTGCTTCTCCCGATATTACTCAGTATGGTGGTGGTGATGATAGTAGTGATGTTGAGAACGTTGATGATGTGCATGACGTAGCTTTGCCTGTTGAGGAGTATTTTGATATGTCTGAGCCCATTGTGACTGAAGTGAAAAAGTTCGATTTGCAGGGTAAGAAGTTTACTGTGTCTTTCAAGAACAAAGATAAGTTTTTTGACACTGAGCGAATTATCATTGATGTGCTGGATATTGTGCTGAGAAAAGCCTTTGAGGGTGGTGATGCTAGAGATAGAGTTGGTGTGGAGATTATGCATCCATCATTACGTACCAATAAGTTTTGTATACCATTCAGACTGCAGAGTGAGTTGAGTGCTGAGAGAATTGTGGCCATACTTGAGCAATTGATGCAATCAGAGCAGGAGTTTGATATTGATGATAACCTTGTGCTCAATTTTATTCGCGTGAAACCTAGGCGCGGTGGAAAGCCACGAGAGCAAAAATGGAATCATAAGCAGTGGATGCAGAAACATAGCAGTGGTCACGGTGGTTGTTTTATTAGCATTGATAATAAGCAAGATAATTTGTGTCTCGCGAGAGCTATTGTTGTGGCTAAGGCCAGAGTTGATGGTGTTGAGACTAAGGGGTGGGAGAGAATAAGGAAGAAAAACTCAAAGTACCAGAAGGAAATGGCACAGCAACTGATGAGGAGAGCTGGACTGGGGGACTTCACTGGAGCATGTGGACAGGAGGAGCTGGGGAAACTGCAGGCCTGCTTGGCACCGGAGTACCAGATCAAAGTTTTTTCTGCCAAAAGTTGTAATGCCATCATTTTTGAGGGGGCTAAAGCTGATAAGGTGTTGTACTTGTACTTGGACTTTGATGATGATGATGTGTGTGGTCATTATTATGTGGTTACTGCCCCCCACATTCTTTTCAATAAGTGTTTTTGGTGTGATATTTGTAACAAAGCATATGACAAAAAGTGTGAGCATAAGTGTGTGTTGAAGTGTCCGTGTTGTAAAGCTGAGAAGCAATGTAAGATAGATTTTTGGATCAAGTGTGGTGACTGTAACAGATGGTTTAAGAATGTGGAGTGTTTTGATAGCCATAAGAGTACTAAGCAAGAGACATGTGGTAATAAGAAGCGTAAGTTGCTGTCTGTGTGTCAAAAAGTGCGAAGATGCCTGAAGTGTAGTAGAGATGTGCGTCATACCAAAAGTGTTCTGAAACCAGGAGAAATGCCTAGCCATAGTTGTGGACTTGTGCAGTGTTGGAGATGTAAAGAGTGGTCGCGCGATTCTGAGCATAAGTGTTTTGTGCCTGTCATTGAGAAGTGTGATGATGAGAGTGCTGTGCCTAAGGCTAAGATTTTTTTCGATTTTGAGTGCAAACAAGATAAGATTGTTGGGGAGAATGTGGTGGGAAACGTGCTGGAACATGAGCCCATATTGTGCGTTGCTGTGAAAGTGTGTACTGTGTGTCAAGATAGTGTGAGAACAGCTGGCTATGATGAGAATAGTACGTGTGTGCATTGTGGAAAGACTTTGAGAGTTTTTGATGGTGTGTCGTGTAAGCGCGATTTTTGTTCATGGCTTTTTTCTGAAGAAAATCGTGATTGTGTGGCTATTGCTCATAATGCTAAGGGTTATGATTCGCAGTTTTTGTTGCATTATTTGATTGGTGAGGCGCTTGTGCCGAAAGTTATTATGAATGGATCTCAGATTGTGCTGTTGTTGATTGACGGTATCAAAGTGATTTGTTCTTTGAATTTTTTGCCCATGCGTTTAGCTGATTTGCCTAAGGCTTTTGATGAGAAAGAGTTGAAAAAGGGCTTTTTCCCCTTTAAATTTGCTGTTGAGGAGAATTTGAGCTATATTGGTACTGTGCCTGATGCTTGGTTTTACGATCCTGGTAATATGAAAGTGCAGTATCGAGATGCCTTTTATGTGTGGTATTCTGAGCAGCAGGGTAGAGCAGTTTGATTTTCAGAAAGAGATGTTGAGCTATTGCATGTCTGATGTGGATATTTTGATGAAGTGCTGTTTGAAGTTTGATGAGTTTTTTTATTCTGTGACTGGTGTGCATCCTTTTGATGTGTCTGTGACTATTGCGTCTGCTTGCATGCACGTTTTTCGACGCAATTTTATGAAGCCGAACTCTATTGGTGTATTTCTACCAACCTTCCAACAAAAAAAAATTTTTGGTTGCTATCGCCAAGCTTTTTGCAATACTTTTCAGATGTAGAAAAGCTATTAAGTGGTTGAAAGTTTTTTTGGATTATGTACATAAGGCATGTTATGTTGTTGAGATATGGGAGCATGTATAGAATGTTGAGAGAAATCCATTACCTACCCACCCCACCACGTTCATAAAATTGCGTCGAAAAACGTGCATGCAAGCAGACGCAATAGTCACAGACACATCAAAAGGATGCACACCAGTCACAGAATAAAAAAACTCATCAAACTTCAAACAGCACTTCATCAAAATATCCACATCAGACATGCAATAGCTCAACATCTCTTTCTGAAAATCAAACAACTTACCCTGCTGCTCAGAATACCACACATAAAAGGCATCTCTATACTGCACTTTCATATTACCAGGATCATAAAACCACGCATCAGGCACAGCACCAATATAGCTCAAATTCTCCTCAACAGCAAACTTAAAGGGGAAAAAGCCCTTTTTCAACTCTTTCTCATCAAAAGCCTTAGGCAAATCAGCTAAACGCATGGGCAAAAAATTCAAAGAACAAATCACTTTGATACCATCAATCAACAACAGCACAATCTGAGATCCATTCATAATAACTTTCGGCACAAGCGCCTCACCAACCAAATAATGCAACAAAAACTGCGAATCATAACCCTTAGCATTATGAGCAATAGCCACACAATCACGATTTTCTTCAGAAAAAAGCCACGAACAAAAATCGCGCTTACACGACACACCATCAAACACTCTCAAAGTCTTTCCACAATGCACACACGTACTATTCTCATCATAGCCAGCTGTTCTCACACTATCTTGACACACAGTACACACTTTCACAGCAACGCACAATATGGGCTCATGTTCCAGCACATTTCCAACCACATTCTCACCAATAATCTTATCTTGTTTGCACTCAAAATCGAAAAAAATCTTAGCCTTAGGCACAGCACTCTCATCATCACACTTCTCAATAACAGGCACAAAACACTTATGCTCAGAATCGCGCGACCACTCTTTACATCTCCAACACTGCACAAGTCCACAACTATGGCTAGGCATTTCTCCTGGTTTCAGAACACTTTTGGTATGACGCACATCTCTACTACACTTCAGGCATCTTCGCACTTTTTGACACACAGACAGCAACTTACGCTTCTTATTACCACATGTCTCTTGCTTAGTACTCTTATGGCTATCAAAACACTGCACATTCTTAAACCATCTGTTACAGTCACCGCACTTGATCCAAAAATCTATCTTACAGTTCTTCTCAGCTTTACAACACGGGCACTTCAGCACACACTTATGCTCACACTTTTTATCATATGCTTTGTTACAAATATCACACCAATTGCACTTATTGAAAATAATATGGGGCGCAGTAACCACATAATAATGGCCATTCACATCATCATCATCAAAGTCCAAATACAAGTACAACACCTTATCAGCTTTAGCACCCTCAAAAATGATAGCATTACAACTCTTGGCAGAAAAAACTTTGATCTGGTACTCCGGTGCCAAGCAGGCTTGCAGTTTCCCCAGTTCCTCCTGTCCACATGCTCCAGTGAAGTTCCCCAGTCCAGCTCTCCTCATCAGTTGCTGTGCCATCTCCTTCTGATACCGTCGTCTACTCTTTCTTATTCTCTCCCACTCCATACTATCAACACCATCAACTCTAGCCTTAGCCACAACAATAGCCCTCGCGAGACACAAATTATCTTGCTCATTATCAATGCTAATAAAACAGCCCCCATGACCACTGCTATGTTTCTGCATCCACTTCTTATGATTCCATTTCTGCTCTCGTGGCTTTCCACCGCGCCTAGGTTTCACGCGAATAAAATTGAGCACAAGGTTGTCATCAATATCAAACTCCTGCTCTGACTGCATCAATTGCTCAAGAATGGCCACAATTCTCTCAGCGCTCAACTCACTCTGTAGTCTGAATGGTATACAAAACTTATTGGTACGTAACGATGGATGCATAATCTCCACACCAACTCTATCTCTAGCATCACCACCCTCAAAGGCTTTTCTCAGCACAATATCCAGCACATCAATGATAATTCGCTCAGTGTCAAAAAACTTATCTTTGTTCTTGAAAGACACAGTAAACTTCTTACCCTGCAAATCGAACTTTTTCACTTCAGTCACAATAGGCTCAGACATATCAAAATACTCCTCAACAGGCAAAGCTACGTCATGCACATCATCGACACT